>RCUC01154582.1:0-101049 GCA_003697995.1 Taxidea taxus jeffersonii
AAAAAATTGAAAATAGAGCTACCTTATGACCCAGCAATTGCACTACTGGGTATTTATCCTAAAGATACAAACGTAGTGATCCGAAGGGGCACGTGTACCCAAATGTTTATAGCAGCAATGTCCACAATAGCCAAGTTATGGAAAGAACCTAGATGTCCATCAACAGATGAATGGATAAAGAAGTGGTATATATATACAATGGAATACTATGCAGCCATCAAAAGAAATGAAATCTTACCATTTGCGACAACATGGATGGAACTAGAACGTATTTTGCTTAGCGAAATAAGTCAACTGGAGAAAGACAACTATCACATGATCTCCCTGATATGAGGAAGTGGAGATGCAACGGGGAGTTAAGGTGGTAGGAAAAGTAAAAATGAAAGAAGATGGGATTGGGAGGGAGACAAACCAAAAGAGACTCTTAATGTCATAAAACAAACTGAGGGGGGTGGGGGGAAGAGGGGTTGGGAGAGGGTGGTGGGGTTATATTATATGTTTAAATAAAGCTTAAATAAAGTTAAAAAAATACTTATGTAAATTTTGATAAATAGAAATGCTTATCTATAATTATTAGGGTTTTTGTCTTGTTCAGAAATTAGCTCAAGGCCATAAATACACCATATATATATAACATTTATAATAAGATATATAATAAATAATAGGTATAAACATGCAATAAATAATAAAACATATTAATATATCTATGTACTTATAAATATATATTCACAAATGCATATTCAACTATATTTTATTAATATAAATATATTAATATAATATATAATATATAATGAATATGTATATATAAAATGAAACAGTCCTACATGTAAGCTTTTGATTCATCTAGAATAGATATTTTTACAAGGTAGGGGTTTATTTGCATTTTTCCATTTTGCATTATTTCTACCAGTGCTCTGCAACTGCAGCCTTGTTACATTATGTGTGTATATGTGTACATATATGTGTACATATACAAGTGCATATATAGTATATGAGTTTATGTATTAAAAATTTTGTTCAGTTATCTAAACCTGCATTAATATTGAACTCTTTAAGTAACAATTTTATTGAACTGTTAAAATCTGGTAGGTCAAGTTTCCCTTCTCAAGTACTTTGGTGTCTCCTGGGTTTTTCTCTGGTGTATTAGACTTAGGAAGAAAAGAATCTATGACTCTTAAAGATAATACTCTTAATTTTGTCTGGACTTGTACATGATCTATAGGTTAAATTAGGGAAAATTTACTTTTTACAGTGAACTTCTTATTCAATATATTCTGTTCCTTAATATGTTTTAATATCTTTTACATAAAAGTACATAATATCTTTTATGAAATTTGTACAAGGAGTTTTATTGGTTTTCAAGCTATTATAAATGGTAACTGTAACAGTTGACATTAAGTTAGGTTCATTTGCTTGTGACAGAAAGTCAAGATGATACTTCTAAATAAGATATAAATATATTTCTTTTACATTTAAAGGAAGTATAGAGATAAATTTTCTGGAACATAGTTCTTATCATGAAATTTTATTCTCATGGTCCAAGATGACTGCTAGAGCTCTAGCTTTTAGGTTCTGATTCCAGCTAGTACAAAGGAAGCCGAATTGAAGAAAGATGCACAAACATGTCGACTATGAAACCATTTAAAAGCATAAAGTTGAGTGAAAATAAAAAATGGCTGTACTAATGTTTCATGGAAGCTCAATTTTAAAGTAACATTTTTCCTCTCTTCTAAAACCTTCCTCCTCCCTTCTTAGCCTTCTGTTTCAGGAATCCTGTAGCACCCTAAAGACTTGACAAAGGAAGCTGGCCACAAGTACGTAATTCCTATCAAAATCAGCTAGATCCTCTATTTCCCTGTAAACCCCCCAGCTTTTCCTGTAGGCTTGCCATTTTTTGGAAGCCATAGCCTGCTGTAGCCTCCTTTGCCCTACAAAGCGATAAAGCTATCACTCCTCTTTCTCCCAAACTCTGTCTTCATGTTATATGTTGGCTCCAAAGCACGGAGATCAGTTTTTGACAACAATTACATCTTATTAGATAACACTTGGTCAGAAGTGACTGGGAAATAAAATATTTGTCCAGAAATCTCTATGACTAACTAAAAATTATGCATTCTGTTATTGCTGTAGACTAAATGTTTGTGATGCCTTAACATTTTTATGTTGAAATCCTAACCCTCAGTGTGATGGAATTAGGAGGCCAGAACTTTGAGAGATGATTAAATCATGAGGGTGGAGCCCTCATGAAGAAGACTAGTACCTTTATAAAATGCTGCAGAGAACTCCTTTGCCATTTCCACTGTGTGTGGGCACAGCAAGAAGATGGCTGTCTTGTGTACCAGGAAATAGGTCCTCACCAGACTTTGAATCTGCTGGCACCTTGATCTTGGACTTCACAGCCTTCAGAACTGTGAGAAAGGAATAATTGTTGTTCTGAAGCCAACTCATCTGTAGCATTTTGTTACAGCAGCGCAAACAGACTAAAAGTTACTAAAGAATGGAAGAGGAGTAGTATAAATCCAAAGTCTCTGGCTTTTGATTTTTTTTAACTGAAATATCTAATTGTTGGAGAATTATTATACTCTAGGAAGAGCAGCCAGCTAATGAATGATGGAAGTAAGTTTGTCAATGCCAGGCGACCTAGCCCCATGGGCCTGAGGTACACGTTCACCAACCCCCAGAGTTTCTCAGCAGAAGTAAACATCTTGCTTCATAATGCATACTTTAGTGACTGCCTTCTGTTCCCTGTGCCAGTTTTGCTCTCTCCTACCAGTGTTTCCTGAGATTACATCTCAAAACCAATCTCTCTCCTCTCTCTATGAATATAAATATAAGTATATTTACAATATAAATATATATAGTATACACACAAACTGTCTTTACTGGAAAGTAATCTTTAAAGCTTAATTTTAGGAATAAAGAATAATAAACTTTAATTTCTTCATAGAGTGCTCAAAACAAAGGATGTTAACATCCAGAAGATTTTAGTAATCACAGCTAGAGTGATGCTGGCAATTTAGAGCAGAGAGCGTCCTGCTCATTAATGTAGTCATAGCAGAAAACAGCCATCTTTTCACACAACCCTGTTTTGTAGCTCCCTGGCTTCTCCTGTGGCTTTGTTAAACCCAGGACTCTTAAATGGGCTTATTGACATTTTCCAATCCATATTAGCATACCTTTCTTCTAAATAGCTGGTAGTAGGGACTTGCTGCATTCCATTGTTAGCAACACTTACTAAAATCAGTAATAGAACAGTGGGGGTAAAATCACAGAGGGGTATAAAAGCTAACACACTAAAATATTAAAGTCCAACTGTGAAAAGCTTTCCATGATATTTTTTTCCATATAAAAATGTGTTTTAAACACTTTTTGAGTATTATAATAATTAACTATAGTAGCTTTGTAAGCAGTTCCTTTTGTAAGAGAAAAACCTACCATCACTTAGAGGTTACTAGTTTTTGACATTGAGCCTCGTAAGTGGATAATTATATTTATTGAGAGGTGATGCTCACTTGACCACTTGGTGTTTTCGTTTGGGCCAGGAGGAAACAAGGCAGGTGAAGTGTTTTTATTTATAATGTAACAGATATTGCTATTGTGACTCCATTTCTCAGGCGTAGTTGGTTAACTAAATCTTTATTTCCAGAAACGGCAATGTTCTTCTCTTCCTTGTTCTTGGAAAATTAAAAGCTTCTACCTTAGAGAAGTGAATGATACATTATCCACTCGCTCTAAATTGAACCCATTTGGAGCTATTTGCATCTTGTAGAACCTACAGCTGAGTGCTGTGCTCAGAGGTGTAATGAGTGGTTGTCACAACACACTGGAGGTGGCCCCATAACAAAATGATCCCCTGTCAATCCCCTCACAGGAAATGCTTTGGCAACCTGTAATTCGGCCCCAGTATTAACATCCTGCCTGGGTTTTGTTAAATGGCACTTTCTAGGAAGTAGATCTGGGGAACTTGTGTTTAATAATGTTTTAAGAGGAATATTTGATGGAAGTTTTAGAAAGCATCACATGGGGTTAACAGTGATTTGTCATTTGTTTCTAATTAAAGGACCTAATCTCTTATCACTGAAGCAGTTTTTTTTATACTAAAGGCACAGATGTGAATGGAAACATATTAATGAGATGTCATACTACATAGTCATTTAGTGTTTTGTTTAACTTAAACATAGCAGAAAATGTGTGTCTAAGTAGACACATGTAATGACATCCTGATAGAATTATAATTTCCTGAATTTGCATAATCTTCAGTAAAATTCATACTAGGTTCACCTTGCATTGCTAATTTTATTTCCCAAATCTGCATTTTTTAGAAAAGTAAAGAAAAGCCAGACTTAAAGTACTGTGGGAGTAGAAAGAGCTTATTGTTAGGCTCTTTAAATTAAAACTGGAATTGTAATTTAAATATTTGAGTGCCAGATGTTCTAAAAAGTGACAGGAACCATTCAGGTCTACAGGAAGTTTTGCATTTCCTGAAATTATTTGAAATCCTCTAGGTTAAATCATCCCAGGAGTTTGGCAGGTCTTAGATCTGAGCTGCAATGTGACTGCTGGGTCTGGGAAATCGTGTTTATCTGATCAAGTGCCCTGGTGTGCCCAGTTCCAGGATTCCATGAGCTATAACTTCCAAGAGTCAGTCATGTAATTGGGCAATGAGAGAAGCAGCAGGAGCAACCGTTTTTAACTACCCCCTGATGTGTACCACATGACTCTCCATTAGCCCAGCAAGACAGCTCTGGATATGGGTAAAATCAGGTGATCTCAAAATAGTTTGGGGATGTGGAAAGACATTGAAATTAGACATCTTCCTCAGATTATTAGTGCGATTGCCAGTAGGAAAACCTAATTATTCCTAGGCCTTGGTTCAAAGGTACTTTAGAAACTATCTTCTAAGCTCTGTCTACCTAGCATATTATGCTTAGAGATCATATAATATATATATATATATATATATATATATATATATATATATATATATAATTTGATCATGAGCCAGACATTGCTAGAAACAAATGACATATCATACATAACAACAATGATTTTTTTACATGCATAAGTTATTTTGTACTAACAATACAAATGAAAAAAAAGGTTGTGTGTGTGTGTGTGTGTGTGTGTTTTCCACAAAAATGAAAAGCAATTAATGAACTTCTTTTTATTTTTTCAAACCCTATTGCCCCTTGAATTTTTCTTAAGTTCATCTAGGGTCTAAACATCATAGTAGCTTTAATGGTCTTACGTGGCCACACATAGGTACCCATCTATATCCAATTAGACACAAAATAACCTATCAGATTAAAGGGGAATGGATTTTTCAGTTTTAAAACGTGAAATATATATGAAGTGTTCACTACAGTTGAATTAAATTCATAAATTGTCATAGCCAACAAAGATAATTTACATATTCACGAGTGGTTCTGAAATTTCTGTTGTATAGCAACACTACATAGAACTTTTATATAAATGGAGATTACTCAGCCCCATCCTGAGATTTTCCAATTCAGAAATTTTGAGTCTTGACCAAGATTCTGAATTTTTCACAGGCTCCAAAGGTTATTATGAGTTGGCACATGACCAATCTGAAATATTCTGTTTGGTTATCAGCTTTTGTATTAAAATTATTTGGTGTAGACTCACTGTAAACTTTATTAATATTGACAACAATGGTTTGTTTGTTCACATATACAGATTGAGGGCTAGTATATGCTCTTTTCTGTTTAATGAATTAAGTAAGGCTTGTTTACCTCTGAAGTTCTCAGAAGGCAGATCATTTTTTTGTGTGTGTGACTTTCCTATGCATTTTCCCATTTTGTTTTCCATAGACAAGCCTCACACACAAACTATCTCAATGGAACAAAAGTGTGGCTTAATATCAGAAAACATTAACTTGAAAAGCAAAAGCAACATTTTGTGGGTGACAATTGCTACAAATATTGATCCCTATGAATGTATTTATTCTTTGAATGTAAAACAAAAGGTAATGATATCTTAGGTATATTTATGGGAACATCACAATTTTAAGTTTGTTTTTACTATTTTTATTTTTTGATTGAAATTGTTGATAAAACTGTAAACTCATTTTTGCATTTTTAAGAAATTACACAGCAAGATCCTGAATATGCTTTATCCAGTTTCCCTTACTGGTAACTTCTTACATAATTATAGCAACATATTGCAATCAGAAATTTGATACTGGTGTTCACATTTCCCTAATTTGTGTCTGTGTTATTATATTTTTTAATGGTATCTCATTACACATATATATGTATATATACATATATATATGTTGTACTTTGACATTTCATATTCTCTACCTTTTGGCACTTTGTACTACTTCTCTTTTATTTGTATTAAAATTAGAGAAGAGGATATAAGCTAACTTAACAGAACATGAGTACCCACCACTCACTTCTAATAATAAGATTGACATCCATTTATATATCTCATGTATTCATGCCCCTTTCTCTCCTCTCAGAGGTAAACATTATGCCATATTCAATATTTTAATATTGTCCTACATATATTGTTAGGAACAAGTAATATGTGTTAAGGTTTTGCAAGTTTCAAACTCTAAATAAGGTGTCATGAAAGTACCTATAGTATTCTGTATGTAAGCATAACTTACGTATGTACCTTGTTTGAGATTTGAAGTTATTTCCATTTTACTGTGACTACAGCAGAGGCTGCAGTAGACACTCCCATACACGGGTAGATGTCAGAGAGTTTTCTGAATGTATGAATAGTAGTGAAATTATCACATAATAGGGTAGGTACATCTTCAGCTTTCCTGAATATTATTAAATAGTTCTCTATATTAGCTATGCATTTATACTCTATAGAAGCATATTTGAGTTCCTGTTTGTCTCCATCATTTCATTGTCTAACTTCTAAATTCTTTGCCAATCACATAGGCTCTGTACTCATGCATTAAAACCTTAAATTTCCACCTTTGTGAAATGAAAAGACGAATAAACTCTACTTCACAAGTTGTAATTAGGCTTAAATGTGGAAATCCATGTGAAAGCACTTAGCAGTGTCTCACATTCAAAATTAATTCAAATGTTTTATATCAAAATGTGAAAATATGCAGTGTTCTCCTCTAAACTGAGGTAGATAAGGATGTCTTCTTAGGTGATGTCATTGATGGTGCTTAATTATAGCTTCTTGCATTGGGGTTGATGGTTGAACATGGTAATTTAATAACAGTAAACTCCAGAAGTACAGCACTGATTCTGACTGATCTGGGAACCTAACTAAACAGCACTCTTTCAACAATCCCCAGCTACCAAATTCAACAAAACAAAACAAACCTGTGATTAGTTCTACCTTAGGAGACTTGAGACTACCAGGAGTATAAAAATGTAAAGATCTTGTGAGCACCTAGGATAGCGGGTGCTCTAACAGGAAACTGCACTCAGATGATGGGAAGACCAGGATGAATGAGTGAGTTATGATATTACCCTAATATTCTACAATCCCCCCACATCCAGAGAACATGCTGAGGACTTGTTTCCTGGGGTACAAGCTAGGATTGTACTACAGTAACATTAATGGCTATCTAGGATTGCCTTTAGTGTCCCTAGCAGAGTGTATGTCCTTTGAAGAGAGAAATGAACTTCTAACAGAATAAATACCTGGCTTTGAACATAAGGTTGGTGACTGTTTGATTATAGCGCAAACTAGTAGAATGATTAGGAATTTCATGTATTTTCAAAGATGAACAATAATGTCTTTGCTCAGAAATTAGCAGACGACTTCTGAAAACATTTACCTGGAGGTAGTCAGCAGACACAGGTGTAGGCTGGCGATATACAATTACTGTTAAGAGAATGGCCTCTGAAATCAGAAAGCTTTGCTAGCTGCCAACTGTGTGGTCTTGGGAAAGTTATGTATCCTTCCCTCTGAGTTTTCTCATCCTTAACAGTATTTACAACATGAGTTTATTGTGAGGATCAAATAAGATATTTTATCAAAACAAAAACTTACACATGATAAATTGTAACATATCTCCTGGAAGGTTGTCTCTGAAGGGGAATGTCTACACTGTACTATAATTTCAGTCCTTACTACATAATTCTGTGGTGACTTGAAAGTGACAAAAACTGGGAGAGAATCCCACCAAGCCCCATTAGAGTTCAGAATAACTTGACCAGTTGTGAGAGACTAAGTATGGGAGAATGGGTAAAGTGGAATTTTATGAATTCAAAATGTAAAGGCTTCAGAAAGAATGTAACAAAGGGAACATTCTGCCAGCTATCCTCATCACCATGCCCTATTCATCATGAAGTGATCAGTCAGATTCTTGAAAGGAAATTAAAAGTATCCAGAATAGGGGTTTTAAGGAGATTATTGAAGGAGATAGATGTGGAGGTATGAGTATGGTTAAAGGAGTCCACAGAGAATGGGGAAACAGGAACTCAGGGAGTAATGAGAATGAGAAGCTGTTGTTATCACTGGGCTAGAAGTGGCAGGGCAGGGACTGGTCCTTCCAGAGCTTGGGGAGAGCTAGAACCTTGAAATAGGAAAGTCTGACAGATGCTGTTGCTGCATAACAATTTCTCAGAACTCCATTTGTATAAAAGTCACCTTGGGTTACTGTTAGAGGGCAGATCCTAATTCTGCTCTGCAGTGGGGCCCAGATCCTACAGTTTTAACAAAACCTCAGGTGATTTCGATGCTGTCTATCACATCCTTAGGCCATGCTGTAAAAAGCAAGGGCATTGAGAAACTTAGTCACTGCCACATTGAGGACATCCAAGCAAAGAGGTGTCTGAAAAAGAAGTACCTCTTAGTTTCCTTGGGTAAATTGGATTCAGAGTATTAGATTGAAAGTCCTTTTTCTTTATATAATGTATATTCTAAGACTCATTAAACTAAAACTAAAATAACATTCAGGAAAGCAAGCAGAATATAAAGAAAAAAAGATGATTTCAAATGCAGACTTGGGCCATTAGATGAGCTTCCTTTCTTCAAGACTCACTACAATTAGATTTACAGAAAGAATGGGAAATATATGCACTACAATACTGTAGTGTCTATTTCTGGATAATGGAACAGAAGTGATTTTTATTTTCTTCTTGTTTAGATCATTTTGCACTGTTTTTGTACTCAGCATGTATTGTAATTATTGCAGAAACTATGTAAAATAAAAAAATGGACAAAGTATATGATAATATTTTAATTCAAAAGTAACTTCCTGCTTATAGTTCTGTAAGTTGACAGATACCTACAATATTTCAAGGGAAATATTTAAAACATAAACCACTCTATCAGTTGTATGTGTAAAACTTTTATAGTATCATAGTTAAATAAACTTTTGTATTATCAAATAAATCATTGAAGTTGAGACTGAAAGCTTCAATAGCACTTCTCAGAGCTGTCAATGAAACTAATACTTCAGAGAAAATATGATGTACCTCTAGTTAAAGAGGATATTTTACCTGATCAGGCAAACATAGATGTTATTATATCTACATGGTAGAGGAAGAAAAGATTATCAGCTATTAATACATGTACCAAGGAAAAGCTCTTTTCTCTCCAGCTGTGGGATTGTCCCAAGATTTAACATTTTACACTCTCTCTTCTCATCCCTTCACTTAAGTAAGGCAGCACTTATTACTGACTTAAGTCACTCCCATATAACTGACATCTAGAACTCTAACTTTTGCTTTGATGTAACTTCCAAGTGTCATTACATTTCTGAGAAGTTTTATATAGTTCTTCTGCTAATGTCTACTGTTGAAAAAGAGAGGGTTTGAGGGTTTGAGGGATGGCAAAAAAAAAAAAAAAAGATAAAAAATCCTCAAAGAAAGATGCAAATTTATATACTACTTTTCTAGATCTTATATTGGGAAATAAATATAAGTGAGATTAAAGCTATATAAATGCACAAGAATCAGAGAATAATTCTCAATGACAATGTCTTCAAAGTCTTTAGAAAAAAAATGATTTTAAACTTAGGATCTTGTATGTAATCAAACTAATATGAAATGGCACAGCAAAGCAGACATTTCCAGAAATGTGAAGACTCAGATAATTCCGTTGTATGAGGCCATACCTGAAAGAAAATCTAAAGGTGATATTTAGACAAAATAATAAAAATAATAATTAAAAAGTATAGAGAGCACAAGAAAGGTTGAAGAAAAAAACTAGAAATGGTTAAATATATAACTAAGACTAATTTTTTTGGTGCATAATGATAAAATGATGAATTTTCTAAAAGTAAAACTCTGATTAAATATAGGTGGTAGTGGAGGAAGGAAAATGAAAATAGGTTAATGAGGTTCTTACATTATGGGAAGAGAGAACGTAAGGAAAAGATGAAGATAGTGAATAATTTAGATGCTGGTAAGTTCCTTGTTCCTGCTACTCTTGACCATTGTTTTGGAAGTTCAACATCAAGAAGACAAATTAGGATAAGAAAGTGATAAAGGAAAATGACACCATCATTATTTCTGGATAATATAGTAATATTTCTAGATAGTTATATATGAATATATATGTTATATATGGTTATAGCAAATTCCCTAGATACTGAGATAGTTAACATAAAAACAGCTGGGAGGGATGAGAAAGTTCAAGAAGATATCCAATACAAGTTCAAAGTTAAAATTAGTAGCTTTCCTAAACACCAATAATGTGCAGATAGAAAATACTAAAGGAAAAGTGAGTTCATATACAAAGAAATAGCAAAACCCAAAAAACCCAAAATCTATAAAAAAGCTAAGTGTATAAAACAAATATGAAGGGGCACCTGGGTAGCTCAGTTGTTAAGCATCTGCCTTCAGCTCTGGTCATGATCTCAGGGTCCTGGGATCAAGCCCCACATCGGGCACCCTAATCAGTGGGAAGCCTGCTTCCCTCTCTCCCACTCCCCCTGCTTGTGGTCCCTCTCTCACTGACTCTCTGAAATACGTAAATAAAATCTTCTTTAAAAAAAATATATGAAAACAAATGTGCAAATTTTCAATTTAAAAAAATGACAAAATATCCTTAAAGTTTTAAAAGAAAACAGAATAAATGGGGGAATACATTATGGTCCTAGGTAGGAACTTAAGGTAGTATGGAAATGCCTTTTTTTTTGTAAAAGCAAAAATCTTCTTCAGATTTCTTTCAGTTAATAAAAACAGGCATTAATGTCAGTCTTTCATATAAGTGAAGTGGTGTGAGGCAAATTTTCAGAAAGTGAGGAAATACTCTCCATTTTCTGGCATTTTTACTATGAAAGGTTTCATAGGAACTCTACTTTCAAACAGAGGAGGAAACCTGTAATGTGAACCAACTAAGCAGCTTACTTTTCAAGATTGTCAGCTTATTCATCAGTACCCAGATCTCAGTGTCTGTGATCCAAAGCTCTCATGTCAAAAACTCTGACAGGGGCGCCTGGGTGGCTCAGTGGGTTAAGCCTCTGCCTTCGGCTCAGGTCATGATCTCAGGGTCCTGGGATTGAGCCCTACATCGGGCTCTCTGCTTGGTGGGGAGCCTGCTTCCCCCTCTCTCATTGCCTGCCTCTCTGCCTACTTGTGATCTCTGTCTGTCAAATAAATAAATAAAATCTTAAACAACAACAACAACAACAAAGAAACAAAACAACAACAACAAAAAACCCCACTCTGACAATACCATTTATTCCTGTCTTCAGGATATACCCTAGAATCATTCAAGACTATGCACAAAAATCTTATACTGTTCTGTGTCAAGGTAGTGTTCTCTTCATTTGCTAATATTCTCTTTGTTTCACCAGCAGGTGTTTCTGGTAGTGTTTTGTGGTGTTGACAGCAGACATCTGGTCATCGAATCACTAGGAAGCCCTTGATGTGAACTGATGCCTAGGGGGATTTTATTGCCTATGGAATGGAGCTAATAAGTATCATTATTATTTCAGCAATAAGTCACCTTTTCCTAGCTGTAGACACTGGGAATACTTCTTTCCTCCTTTTCAAGTGGCATCTACCACTTCATAGGTCTCTACCTCATTTGCCTAATAAATAGCATGGTGCAATTATAGTTGGTGTATCTAAAACCAAATTCATCAGTTGACAGAAAATTTTATCCTTATTGTGTTCTATATTTTCTTCTCTTATCCCCAAATCTCCGGGATCTCAGTTGTTTGATGATTGTTTTCATTTTGTGTTATTTCTAAGAATTTCTCCACAGGATGGTGTGATTCTATGCCAGGTATTAGTTGAGAAGCTAAGATAGCATGATGTCAGGCATCCATGAGAATATGTTTTTGTTTTTGTTTTTCTTTTTCCTTTTCTGGTAAAAGATAGCTTAGCAGTTATACCTACAGGTACCTCAACTTGAGGAAATAATAGGATGAGTGTTGGAGTCAACCATACTATTTGTCAGACTGCCCCCACCCCATCCCTGAGCCTCCACCCAATATATAGGAAATCTGGAAGTTGTTATTGTCTCTAAATTAATTGTTGGATGTCCATAGGGACCTCATGTGTTACTCTAGGAACTGCTCTTTCTGCCAGCATATGGAATGTATTTTTTTTCTTTTTTCCTCTACTGGTCCATTGTGACAATGCTTCCATTAATTGCCAGTAACTAAAGGAATCACACCAATATCTGCATATATTTTCACTGCTGCTGCTTAAGCTCATAAAAGCCAGATAAAGGATGCTATTGCCTGAGGCCCAGATCATGGATACCTTGGCCAACACCACACATTTTTTGTCTTGAAGAGATTATGCCATCTCCAGAAGAGATGCTACCAGGCAGGGATACTGTTGTGATCATCTGTATCTCACTCATTTGCCATTGCCAACTTTGCTTCATCCATTAGCCCTTCTACAAAGCTGAGACAGCACTCTGTGTTCATGGGAATTCTGGAGAAATGAGTCTTATTCATTTACTCTACCTCTCTCTCAACGGTCAGGCCTAAGTTCTCAGGAGATGGGTCAGGGGAGGGAGGGGTGAGCCACCTCATTTCTGTACTCCGAGTCACTGTTGAAGGATACAGCCATTGTTTTGGGGCTAACTCTACTCTCTTTTCCTTTAAGGGTGTTCCCTGTCCTCATACCCACATATCCAACAGTCCATCCACATTGACTAGAATGAACCGATTTGATCTGGTCTTCAGATAAATGTAGATACTCCTGAATTCTAGAATTACATAATATTCATGCTGATTTCTCTATTTAAAAAAAAAGGGGGGGAAAGTAAATTTAGAAAACCACTGTGTTCTATCTTTCTAACTGCTTTGTATTTCAGAAAATGATTTCCAGTAAGTCCTAAAAGAAAAAGAAAAAAAAAAAGAGGAAGAAACATGCATACAGAAATACTAGCATCATGCTGAAAATATTAAAAAAAAAGTGATGATTGTACATATATCAGTTTTATAGTAGAATTTACAAAATGGTGAGAAAAAAGCAGCAACAAGCCCCTCTGCCAGCGGGCTACACAGTGCTGACTTCTGCAGTGCTGGCAGCTCTGTTCAGCAAAGCCCTGGGAAAGAGAATGGTGGGGTCTAATGTTAGCAGTGGTGGAGCAGCCCCCTAGGGAAGACTATATGGATAACACAATAATAACTGCAGGGTGGACACAAGAGGTTACATGGCTGTTAGCTGCATTCGAGAAATCAATTAAGTAGGCCACAGAGAAGTTTAAACTGGAAGAAGAGTTGTTTGATATTTTAGTAGATAAACTCACTAGGAAACTTGAAGTTGAGGACTTAAGGAAAAATGCTATTAAAAATTCTGAGTCAGATGGAACTGAGTCAGATGTTGAAAGGCATTTATTGTTTCTGTAAAAAGGGGAATGCTACTTTTTAAAATAATAAAAATGATGAATTAGAAATTAGGAAAAGACAGAGATATGGAACCAAATTTTCTTTCTTTGGGAGTGGTCATTCTCTGGTTTTTAGAAGTGCAATTCTTGAATAAGAGTTTCTTTAAGCTGGGTCTGGGGAGGATAGGGAAGTGCTTCTGAGGACCATTGCCAACCCCAAGCCTTCCTTTTGAAAAGCATACAGATGGATGGCACTGGAATCTGAAAATTTAGAACTGACTTAGAGTTTTGTCTTCCCTTGAGTTTTTATTTCTTCATCTATAAAGGAGCACCTAACTTTCAAGTTTGTTATGGAAGTAAACAATATAAAATCACCTGACATTGATTTTTATTTAAAAACAATTGTGCACCAATCATAATGAGTTTTTAATTATTTTATTTTCCTAAATTAGTACTCAACAAATTTCAAACCTACAGGAAATTTGAAAGAATGGTATAATGAACACACATAAACTCTTCACCAGAATTCTTCAGTTATTATGATTTTTGCCATGTGGATCTTCCTTTCCTCCTATCATGTCATCCCAAAAGTACTTTAACATACATCTCCTCAGAACAAGAATATTTTTTTAAGATTTTATTTATTTATTATATAGACAGAGATCACAAGTAGGTAGAGAGGCAGGCAGAGAGAAAGGAAGGGAAGCAGGCTCCCCGCTGAGCAGAGAGCCTGATGACGGGCTGGATCTCAGGACCCCGGAATCATGACCCGAGCCGAAGGCAGAGGCTTTAACTCACTGAGCCACCCAGGTGCCCTAGAACAAGAATATTCTTCTACATAACCATGTATATTAAAATAGGAAATTTACCATTAATTCAATTATGTTTTCTAAGATGCATTCCATACTCTCTTTCCTCCCAGTATCTAATCATGTCCTTTGTAATAGCTTTTGCTGTTTCTTTGTATTTTGAATTTTTGGTCTTGTTTTTATACAAAGATACAATTGAGAATCACACATTAAATTTACAGATTCCCAGCATTTTCCAAATTAATAACATTGATATTTCAAGACTCCATAGCTAATATCTCTCAGTTTGGATTTAGTCTGATTGTCTATAGCATTTAAGACAAGCAAGGTGAATTTGTAAATGTTATGAGAATATCTCATCTACATTTAGAAAAAACAAGGTAGATTTTTTATGTTCCCCACCTTCTGGTTAATAATCTTGTGTATAACATTTCTCCGCATCTGGGATTTCTATGAGCCTGGTTCCATAACCCCATACCTGTTCCTCCCTACTCAGCCTCACCTGTCCCTTACTCAGAGATACTAGAAACTGGAATGAAAATATTTTCTACATATGGAGGATGAAATCATGCTCAAGATTTATCTTTCTAAAATAAATAGATCTGTGAATTCTTCAGTATTTTTAATAATGATTCAAAGTGTTGGTGGTAGAAGTGAGTGAAGCTGCCAGCAGCATTCCTGTTTCAGGCTCCTTTGTGATGGGTAATGCTGTGTTCACAACTCAGAAACACAGCTTTCCATACCCTACTGTCTTCAATAATGGGAAACTGGAGCCTGTTTTATATTTCCATAACTGACTGGAAGTCCCACTAATGTCAACACTATATCCCCACTCAATTCCCTTATCTCTCTCTCTCTCTCTTTTTTTAGATTTTATTTATTTATTTATTTATTTATTAGAGAGAGAATGAGAGAGAGAGCATGAGAGGAGAGAGGTCAGAGAGAGAAGCAGACTTCCTGCCGAGCAGGGAGCCTGATGTGGGACTGGATCCGGGGACTCCAGGATCATGAACTGAGCCAAAGGCAGTCGCCCAACCAACTGAGCCAGGCAGGCGCCCCCCATCATCTTTTTCTCTCTCTCTCTGTCACACACACACACACACACACACACACACACACACACACACACATTCCTTAGAAAATAATAAGACAGGGTGCCTGGGTTGTGCAGTTGATTAAGTGTCGGCCTCTTAGTTTTGGCTCAGGGTTGTGAGGTGAGTCTGCTTGGGTTTCTCTCTCCCTCTGCCTCTCCCCTCCCCTCCCCTCAATCTCTCTCACTCTCTCTTGAAAATAAATAAACAAATCTTAAAAAAAAAAAGGAAAATAATAAGACAATTCACATCATTTATATATTTTGATAAACTTGGGTATTTTCTGCTGGTTGATGGAAGATCTTGTAAATGTCGCAGTCATTTTTCTTAAAAAAAAAAAAAAAAATGCCAGGCACCTGGGTGGCCCAGTGCTTGCTTGATCCTCTGACTCTTGATTTCAGTTCAGATCTCCATCTCAGGGTTGTGAATTCAAGCCCAGCATGCCCAGCACGGAGCCTACTTAATAAATAAATAAATAAATAAATAAATGCTTCTTTCATTGGTAATTTTCCAGTTGTTTTTTTATTTCTTTTTCCTGTCCCTACTCTGTCAAACAAACTAATATTAAGACAAATGCACATCTAAAAGTAAACTAAATAATGTATATTTATATGTATTTATATATATTTGAAATTATAGAATATTCCTCATTTATCAGTGGGCTATTTTGTAAAGGAAATTTGAGTATATAATATCAAAACTAGAACAACTAATAATGAGTGGATAATTTTAGTTTTTTTTAAATTAATGTATCATTGACCTAAACATTATATTAATTTAAGGTGTACCACATAATAATTCAATATTTGTACATTTTATGAAATGGTTACCATAGTAAGACTAGTTAACATCCATCATCCCACATAGTTAAAATATTTTTGATAAGAACTTTTAAAATCTACTCTTTTTTTTAATTTATTTTTTTATTTAAGCTTTATTTATACATATAATGTAACCCCACCACCCTCTCCCAACCCCTCTTCCCCCCACCCCCCTCAGTTTGTTTTATGACATTAAGAGTCTCTTTTGGTTTGTCTCCCTCCCGATCCCATCTTGTTTCATTTTTACTTTTCCTACCACCTTAACTCCCACCCCCGTTGCATCTCCACTTCCTCATATCAGGGAGATCATGTGATAGTTGTCTTTCTCCAGTTGACTTATTTCGCTAAGCATAATACGCTCTAGTTCCATCCATGTTGTCACAAATGGTAAGATTTCATTTCTTTTGATGGCTGCATAGTATTCCATTGTATATATATACCACCTCTTCTTTATCCATTCGTCTGTTGATGGACATCTAGGTTCTTTCCATAACTTGGCTATTGTGGATATTGCTGCTATAAACATTTGGGTACACGTGCCCCTTTGGATCACTACGTTTGTATCTTTAGGGTAAATACCCAGTAGTGCAATTGCTGGGTCATAAGGTAGCTCTATTTTCAATTTTTTGAGGAACCTCCATGCTGTTTTCCAGAGTGGTTGCACCAGCTTGCATTCCCACTAACAGTGTAGGAGGGTTCCCCTTTCTCCACATCCTCGCCAGCATCTGTCATTTAAAGATTTTATTTACTTGACAGACAGAGATCACAAATAGGCAGAGAGCCAGGCAGAGAGAGGGACGGAGAAGCAGGCTCCCTGCTGAGCAGAGAGCCTGATGTGGGGCTCAATCCCAGGACCCTGAGACCATGACCTGAGCTGAATGCAGAGGCTTAACCACTGAGCCACCCAGGTGCACCTAAAATCTACTCTCTTAAAAACTTTCAAATATAATAATGCAATATTAATAAATATAGTTACCATACTGTATATTATATCCACATGACTTATTTATTTTATAACTGGAAGTTTGTATCTTTTAACCACCGATTTGGCTCCCTCTCTATTATCTATGGGTAAATAATATTCCATTGCTTATATGTAACACATTTCCCTTTGTCCATTCATCCATTGATTGATATTTAGGTTATTTCCATGTCTAAGCCAATTGTTTTCTTTAGAAATATCTCTCAAATTAATCCATTTCTCTCCATCTCCACTACCACCACTTTTTTTCAAGCTTCTGTAATATCTGACTTATTCACTAGCTACCTGCTTCTACAGTCTCCTCTCCAGTCTATATTCCATAGTACAGGCCATCTTTTTGAAATCAAATCTAATTATTTAAAAATCTATCTTCCCATGTTCACCTTAGAGCACTTTAATGGATTTATCTCATTTCTTTTGAGATAAAAGTAGAAATTCTTAAATAGGGCCTTCAGTTTTCAACATTTTAGGATCTTGCCTAACCCCTCTCCAGCCTTATCTCATACAGTCTGTCCCAAGTATCTACCCTTCTTCCAGCTTCTTGAATTAGATCTTTTTCCTGCTTTAGAGGTTTTACACATGTTATTTTATCTTCTGAAAATACACTCCATTCCCTCCTGCCTCCCACTGTCATCTGGATAAAGGATTTCTGAAATTGTTTTTTTTTTATTTCTTAATGGTTGCTTCTTTAAGGTTTAATTTAATTAATTAATGAGGGAGTTAGTAAGATATAACTAATTCAAAAGAGATTTCAAAGAACACATTACACACACACACACATACATGTATATACCTGTGTGTTGAGGAGTGCTGAAATCAATTTACAAATTGATGTAAATCTGATCAGTATCTACAGGGCAAAAATTGATTGTACGCCACTGGATGAAATATTTTTGTCTTTCTATGGATATGAGTTATTTGCATTACTCTTGGTTTTCTACAATTTGCCAAATGATGAAATGACTCAAACACAATGAAAGGTGACATAATCTGGAATTGTGCTCTAAATATGATTTCCAGTGATTTTTTTATGCCTCTTTCAAAGTCTCATGTGTTTTCTTGACCAATTCCCCTATTCTGATCATAAGCTGTCAAAGGTAATAAAATTAAGATTGAGGTAATAAAATTAAGATTCTGAGATTACTAAATCCATAAATTCTCTCTGGAAGTTTTTATAAGGAATCTCACATTTTTAAAGACCTGTGTAATTTTCTCTCCCAAGTCATGAATACTAAGCCCAAGAATCTCCACTACATTTTTCCAGCTACACTTTAAATATTGATGGATGCCTCCCTTTGTAATGGCTCCATATTTGCTAATATTCATGGTTTACCATGAAGTGACTTTTTTTCCCTCAATCTCTATAAGTCTGGGTCCATTTCAGACCAAGTACCAAGTAAACCATGTACCAGGTCAGTTTCCCTGAAAGGACTTTGTTGACATTGGCTGCAAACATAAACTAATCTTATCTTCTTAAAAGTGCCTTGTCCTGGGGCACCTTGGTGGCTCAGTCCTTTAAGCATCTGACTCTTAATCTCAGCTCAGGTCTTGATCTCAGGGTCCTGAATTCTAACCCTGCATTGGGCTCTGTAGCCAGGCCATGGAGCCTACTTAAGAAAAAATTAAATGAGCATAGTTCTCAAATATGAAATTCCAGATAGGGTCTTGGTTGTACAATTGATTCTCTCAATTATGTGCTGGTACATGCAGGACAGATTCTTATTGACCCTAAATAAATAACTATATTGTCAATATAATAAAAAAGTAAGAAGATTTAGTAAGAAATTCTAGAGATCAGTGAGAATCAGATATAATTTTAAAATATTTTTGTTTATGAAAGCATAGCTGTGGGTTTCAGATAATTTAAGTAGAAAGAGAAAAGGTATTCTTTTATATCCAGAAAAAGATGGCATTAAAACATCAATAATATTCCAGACAGATAATCACAATAAAATGTCTCTCATCAACTTGTTCATTCAGGTACTTGAGACTTCATCTGATGGATCTTTGGTTAGTAGTGTCTGCTTCTGTACTAAAATGAGTTCTGAAAAGTGTCACCTGACACAGGGTAAAAGTTTTGTTGCTGATGTCAGCTCAGAAGTCTTTTTTGGAAAATTTATTATTTGAGGTATTAAAAGTTTGATGTGCCTCATACAGTGATTTCCCAAAAGCTCTGAGGCTATCCTTGTTTGAAGACAGAACTCTAACCTAAAGCATCCACCAGATGGGGCACCTGGGTGGCTCAATGAGTTAAGCCTCTGCCTTCAGCTCAGGTCCTGATCCCAGACTCCTGGGATAGAGCCCCGCATCAGGCTCCCTGCTCAGCAGAGAGCCTGCTTCTCCCTCTCCCTCTGCTTGCTGCTCTGCCTGCTGTGCTCTCTATCTCTCTGTCAAATGAATAAATAAAATCTTAAAAAAAAAAAAGCATCTACCAGAGCCTTCATGCAAGTACTAAATTAATATCTCATTGTAGATTATAGAGATTTAATTGCTGTGAGATTTATTAGTGTAATCCAAAATATCAGAATGGAGGAGACCATGGTTCTCTTTCAAGGTAGAGAATATTTTAGAAGAATTTTGATTTGTATTTCTTCAGGTAAAACATAGTATAGCCAGCAATAACACGGACACATCTCCACGGTATTCTTAGGAATTTATGAAATATGTACAGTTTGTAAAACATGTATATTAACAATTATATACAAATTTAACATAGGCAAATGGCTGGTCTCTACTGATTTGACAGATTTTGCCATTTAACACTTAAATAATAGTAACACAGCAAACAAATCTAATTACTGCTAGCATTTCTCTTTTTTACAAGGTAAAAGAACAAAGACTTTGCAATTTTGCAGTGGACTCTTTGGGAAACTTCAAAGAAAAATGTAGGCATTGAAATTATGGTGAAACTTTTATTTTTAAATTTTATTTATTTATTTATTTATTTATTTTAGTGGAGGGAGAGGCAGATGCAGATAGCGAATCTTAAACAGGCTCCATGCCCAGCACAGAGCCTGAAACTGGGCTTGAGTTCTCAAGCCTAAGATCATGACCTGAGCCAAAATCAAGAATCAGATGCTCAACCGAGTGAGCCACCCAGGCACCCCCAAAACTATTAATGTTTTTCCATATTTAAGATTTGACTTGAGGAAGACAAACTCAAAATATTTGTCAGAAGATATTTGGACACTTACTAAGACAGTATCATCGGTGCCTGAAGAAGAGAGTAACTGGCTATCTACTTAATCATATTGACAAGAAAACATTTAACAAAATAAACATGGATGGTAATGTGATTATAAAGAACCCTAGATCTTTCATAGATGGGGAAACTTTTTTCTTTAATAACCAAGAACATAATTAATTCAACATAAAGCACAGAAAAGTATTCTGATAAAATATGGGATCTTTGCTTTTGAGGCAGATTAGGTAAAGCAGGTAAAAATAATGTTTCACATAGTAGTCAGTGACATTAATCAGTAAACCAAGGATGTAAACTGGTAAGATTAAGTGAACTTTGACAAAATTTTAACATCTTTGTCACTTTTTTATTTAGTAAGTATTTTATACCAAGGCAAATAAAATTTATTTTCCAAGCATTCTCTTAGTCCCTTTCATAATCTAAACTAAACTGACATTTTACTTGTGAGGACAGTGGTTCTTGCTGTGGAGTCTGAGAGTTGAAAATTATTTGCAAAACAATACCAATATGTTTTATGTTAATAGTCAGTGTGTTCATCATTGTTATTTACAATGATTCTGTAAATATAGATTTTAATAATTTTCCAGTTTTAGTATCTAATAAATTAAATATTGAAAGTTATAATTCCCATAAATGGAAGCTCTTTGGAATCCTTAACAAGTTTTAAGAATTTTGGTCCAATTTTGGCCCAGTTTTAGGATGAAACTATTCTTTCTCCTTATAAAACAAGCACAGAGTTTGATTTCTTGGTCATTACTGCTGTTAGTATAGCTTCAACCACTTTTATTAATTACTACTTTTAACTGATGTAAATAACTGCTAATTCACAATCAGGGCACAGGTACTTGAGAATGTGTGGCAAGTGACAGCATTTTAGCAAACCAACAGAGATCATGAGCACACAACATCATGCCTTTCTACAGCTAAGCACATTAAGTTCTCCTGCTCAAAGTGTTAAATATGAACACTTGCATTATCCTGAACAAAAGCTACAGCCTCTCTATAGCATATAAAAGTAAAAAAGCAAAATAGTATATAAACTTAAAATTATGGTTAGTGATCAATGTACAAGTATTCTATCTTAGAAATTATTTAGCTGTTTGGTAACTTAGTTAAAAGAATGGACTCAGGAAATCCACTTAACTGGATGTGTATTTACAGTTCACTGAAAGTGAATCAATGAATGTCGTTTCTCTGTTAACTTTATTACATGTGCAAGTGCCACAAAACAAAATCCAGAAAACCTGATACAAGCCTAGGGCCAATGTCATTGATTAGGGCATTCTCTCGAGTTTGGGCTTTAGAGAAAAATGACTTGGGGTCATATCCCTGCTCTACCACTTAGTAGCATAAAGGAAATGATGCTGTTTTCCAATCTATAAAATAGTTGTTGTGCTTATTAAAGGAGTTAATTTTGTAAAATTGCTTTGAATAGTATTTGATCCATAGTAAATGCTCAGTGAAGGTTAGTTTTCATCATGCTCATCATCTTTAACAGCATCAGCAGCAATACCCAAATTATCAATAGCAATAATAGATGTTTTAGAAGAAAAAAATCTAAAGAACAAGTCCATACTCTGTTAGAAATGAATTATCACTTAAACCATTTTAAGGATGAAAATGTGGAAATCAGAAGAATTAAATAAATCTCCCATAATTATAGAAATTGCTATACAGTGCATGGCTAACTGGGCTGTGTGACACAAGTTTAGAAGGAGAATTCTTCAAGGTAGTTTTCTTTCTTCTTTGCCCTACCCTACCCTTTCCTTCCCATGCCTTCCCTTGCCTTCCCTTGCCTTCCCTTGCCTTCCCTTCCCTTCCCTTCTCTTCCCTTGCCTTCCCTTCCCTTCCCTTGCCTTCCCTTGCATTCCCTTCCCTTCCCTTCCCCTCCCCTCCCCTTCCTTTTCTTTTCCTTTTCCCTTCCTTTCCTTATTTCCCTCTTTATCTTTCTTTCTTAGTTTAATAAAAAGAAAACATAGTCATTGGAAAACATTTGTAAAATGTAAGAGGATATGTAGAGAACAACATAAAGATAACCCAATTTATAATCTCCCAACCTTGAGATAACCACTCCAAAAATGTCAGTGTTTATTTTATTTATCTATCCCTTGAGTATTATTATTGATTTTTTTTCACAAAACTATTGTTAAGGAATTCATAGTCCATTTATTTAATAAAAGGAAGAGTTGGGAGGAGAATACCTAGCTATTTTATTTAGTACTAAACTCTTGGCATTTTCAGTTGAGTTTCTCATATTTCAAATGTGATTAAGCTGACTTTGCCTTTTTAGCATTCTTTAGGGCATAATTGCCAACAGTTAGTCTCTTGATTCTTTATTTTTTACTTCACCATTGCAATTACCTTGGCTTTATAGAGTTTATTTTTCTTTTCATTGAAATACATCACTCCATACACAAATAAATTTTATTTTTCTTTTATGTAAATTGTAGGTTTAGCTTGTCCAGATCCACAAATAGGCTCATTAAGGCTATAGTTTCTATCACATTGAACCTATAAATCTTGAGAATTATTATTTTTATATTTATTTTTTCTAAGATTTAGAAAAATCTGGATTCTAATTTCTATTAAAATAAACATGTTGGTATCTTTACAAAAGGTAGTTGCTTATAAAAACATATTAGTCCTATGGAAACATTATTAAAATTACTCTTGGAATAGTTTTATTTATTAAATTTTGCTACTTTAACTTCATTTTTTTCCCCTGCTGTTACCACCTAACTGGTTACTTTTGATATGAGAAAAGTTACTAAAAAACCCCCACAAGTTTTCATCATTCTTTATAATATTTCTACCTCTTATTTACATTTCATGATTTGTTCCCATGATCAGAATTTCCAAATCATAGATCTGTTTTTGGTTTTAGAGTTTCACCAATCAGTAGAATGTAGGTTCAGATAAAACTTACACCCAGTATTTTGTAGTGTTTCTTTAGTTGTTGTTAAGATTTTATTCTTGAGGGCCCCTGGGTGGCTCAGTGGGTTAAAGACTCTGCCTTCGGCTCAGGTCATGATCTCAGGGTCCTGGGATCGAGTCCTACATCAGGCTCTCTGCAGAGCAGGGAGCCTGCTTCCCTCTCTCTCTCTGCCTGCCTCTCTGCCTACTTGTGATCTCTCTCTCTGTGACATAAATAAATAGAATATTTTAAAAAAAGATTTTATTTTTGATTTCTACTTATATTTATTATTATTTTTTTTTCTTTTAGAGAGAGAGAGAGAAAGAGAGGGAGAGAGAGAACATGCACACAAACTGGGATGAGAGCAGAGTGAGAGGAAGAGAGAGAATCTTAAGTAGGCCCCACACCAAGCACAGAGCCCTACAACCTGATCCTACAACCACAAGACTGACCTGAGCAGAAATCAAGAGTCAGAAGCCCAACTGAATGAGCTACCCAGGTACTCCATCATATTGTTTAATTTTTCAAGCATTAGTATTAAATTTTATCATGTTTTAAATATATACTAATATATGCTTGTTATATAATTAGTGATCAATTCCTTATTAAAATTCTGTTGTTCTTGGAATACATTCACTTTGATTGTTATGGATGATGAAAAATAAGTGATAGAAAGGAGGAATCTTTGATTGAGAGCTCTATGAGTTTTAACTGAGTTAACACAGTTTTTTGTTGTTGTTTTTTTTAAGGGAAGCATATCTTCCCAATCTAGTTTCACAGAAGAAAGATTTTATGCTAGGAGTATTGTTTTCTAATGGTCAGATTCTCTGACACTTGGGACATAGCTGGATGTGGAAGCCTAATTTCTATAACCACAAAACCCACAAAAATGATTTTAGGCAGCTAGTGAAGACTTTGGTGTATGAAGTCAAGGCCAAGCATTTGCCACTGAATTATTTAAAGTGCTTTGGAAGCCAAAAATATTAGTAGATGTGACTCAAGAATAATAAATGCATATTTGTTACATGAAGAAGAAATAGACTATAAAAGAACATTTAAACTATTGTTTTTTCCCTGTTCATCTAAACACAATTTTGTAGAAAGTAGGTTATCAAAATGAAACATTTAAAAATAAGTGAATATAATTAAATGAATCTTTCATTTGCCTTTTTAACCATACCCACATTTATCTATTTGATCTAATGTGCTTTAATTCATATTATTTCTCAGTCACTGCCAGCAGTAGGAACAGATTATATAGTAGCTCAGACAGAAATACAATGAGGGCATTCTAATTAGATTTGGTAGTTGTAGTGGCATGTTTGGGCCAGAGTGGAGTGGGAGGCAGGTGGGGAAGAGAGTAATGGTATTCTAATCTTAATAGAAAGAGTTCTGGACATGATAACCCTTTTATTTTTTTTTTCTTCCCCCCCCTATTTTAGTCTCTCCGAGACAAGAAAAATCTCTTTTATATTTTTACTAATATTTTTTAAGACGTACTTTAATAATAGCCCACTTCTGAGTTTTAGTTAAGAGTAATACTTTAAATTTTATAGCAAGAATTGTTTATACAACTTAAAGTTAGATTTTAAGAAAATATGCAGGCTTACATTTAAGCAGTGTTTTGTGATTTATGAAGTATCTTCATTAGATTTAGAGCTAAAAAGTATCAAGTATTTAGAGATCTAAAAAATGTTTAGACATCATCTAGCCCAACTTTACCTGTGTTCCCACAGCAGAAAGAACCAGAATTGAGGTACCCTGCTCTGTGTGTGGGCCTTTTAACCATCTCGTTCATATGTACTTTGTCTTGTGCCATGTGTTGATGTAATTTCACCACAAACAAATAAGGTGTTATGTTTACTTACATTGATAGAGTCTGATGCACCCAGCAAAGATTAATAATTACAAGTGTTAACCTCCCTCATCTAAAATACTATGTGTCTGTCTCTTATAGGTATTTGAGAAAGAGGTCTCTGCTACTTCATCAGTGCTAAGTAGTACCAGTTGTTTTAGGAATTGTTATAGGCATCCTGGTGCAGTAGATACACTGCCCTAGTAAGGACAGACATGAATTTGATGATGTATTTTAATTTTGTAAAACTTTAAATGTGGAAAAAAACATGTTTTAAGGATCCCCTCAAGCTCAATCAGATTGTGACATATATTATAATAGTTGCAATCTTCTTATTTAGATGCATATTTTTCTAAGTCCATTAAAGAAGACTTTAAGAGTATAACATGGCCTAGTGTGTATAAAATGTTACCTCAAATAAGGCATTTAAAAAAATGGGTTTTCCATCCTTGGTTTCCTAGTTTAATTACTATTATTAATTTACACACTAAATGTTAAACTTTTAGTAAAATTTTTCTCCTTTTTTATCTGAAATGAGGAACTAGAAAAGATTGAGGTTTTTCTTTTCATAGAGAATTTAAGGTTGATTCTGCAATTTTCTTGAAATACCCAAGAACGTAAAATCTTTAAGTGCTATGTTTAGGATACTCAAAGAATTGGGAATCTCTTCCTCTTTTATAGACTGAAGGGCAGGGGGTTGGTGTGGGTGAATTTTCTATCAAAACTCTAGAAGCCTTTATAGAGAGATACATTTCCATTATTTGGTAAACATAATCAAATATGCCACTGGAGGAAAAACAGCCTCTTTGATTAAGTTTAATGGGCTAGTTCTTCAATTCAGGATGCATTATGTCTTCCACCAGGGAATATCCATCCCTCTTTCTTTCAACTAGACTTTACAACGTACAGAGTAAAGGTGAGAATGGACATACATGTCTTATTCCTGACCGTAAAGGAAAAGCTCTGTTTTTGTCCCCTTGAGGATGATATTAGCTGTGGGAGTTTCATATATGGCCTTTATGTTGTTGAGTCATATTCCCCCTACCCCTACATTGTTGAGGGTTTTTATCAAGAATGGATACTGTTCTTTGTCCAAAGCTTTTTCCACATCTATCAAAGAGGATCATATGGTTCTTATCCTTTCCTTGATGTATTTCCTTGATGTTCCTTATCCTTATCCTTATCCTTGATATAGTGTATCACATTGATTGATTTATGAATATTGAACCATCCTTGCAGCATAAGAATAAATTCCACTTGATCGTGATGAATAATTATCTTAATGTACCATTGGATTTCATTTGCTATTATTTTGTTGAGAATTTTTGCATCCATGTCCATCAGAGATATTGGTTTATTATTCTCCTATTGGTCTATTATTCTCCACTAAAAAGGTGGGGTCTTTGGTTTTTGGAGTCAAGGTAATTCTGGCCTCATAGGAGTTTGGGGGTTTTCCTTCCATTTCTATTTTTTGGGACAGTTTGGGAAGAACAGGTATTAACTCTTTAAATGCTTGGTAAGATTCCCTTGGGAAGCCATCTGGCCCTGGACTTTTGTTTATTGGGAGATCTTTATTATTGATTCAATTTCTTTGCTGGATATGAGTCTGTTCAAATTTTCTGCTTTTTCTTATTTCAGTTTTGGTAGTTTATGTGTTTTTAGGAATTTTTCCATTTCTTCCAGATTGCCCAATTTGTTGGCATATAATTTTTCTTAATACTCTCATAATTTTTTACATTTCTGTGGTGTTGTGATCTCTACTCTCTCATTCATGATTTTATTTATTTGGGTCATTTCCCTTTGCTTTTTGATAAAAAAAAAGAGATGAGTGTATCAATTATATTAATTCTTTCAAAAAACCAGTTCCTAATTTCATTGATCTGTTCTAGTAGGGTTTTTTGTTTTTGTATCATTTATTTCAGCTCTAATCTTTATTATTTCCCTCCCTGCTGGCTTTGGGCTTCATTTGCTGTTCTTTTTCTACATCGTTTAGGTGTAAGGTTAGGATGTACTTTTGAGGTTTTTCTTGCTTCTTGAGGTAGGCCCGTGTTGCTATATACTTCCCCCTTATGACTGCCTTTGCTGCATCCCAAAGGCTTTGGACCACTGTATTTTCACTTTCATTTCTTTCCACATACTTTTTAAAATTTGTTCTTTAATTTTTGATTAACCTATTCATTCTTTAGTAGGATGTTTGTTTGCTTGTTTACTTATTTATTTCTATTAACATATAATGTATTATTTGCCCCAGGGGTTCAGGTCTGTGAATCATCAGCCTTATACATTTCACAGCACTCACCATAGCACATACCCTCCCCAATGTCCATTACACAACCACCCTATCCCTATCCCCCGTCCCCCAGCAACCCTTAGATTGTTTCCTGAGAGTAATAGTCTCTAACAGTATGTCTCCATCCTGATTTCATCTTGTTTCATTTTTTCCTTCCCTACTCCCCACAAGCCCCTGCCTCTCAAATTCCTCATATCAGAGAGGTCATATGATAATTGTCTTTCTCTGATTGACTTATTTCGCTTAGCATAATACTCTCTAGTTCCATTCACGTCATTGCAAATGGCAAGATTTCATTGCTTTTTTTATGGCTGCATAATATTCCATTGTCTGTAGGAGTGTGTGTGTGTGTGTGTGTGTGTGTGTGTGTGTGTGTGTGTCTGTATCACACCTTCTTTATCCATTCATCTGCTGGTGGACATCTAAGTTCTTTCCATAGTTTGGCTATTGTGGACATTTCTACTATAAACATTCAGGTGCACCTGCCCCTTTGGATCACTAAATTTATACCTTTAGGGCAAATACCCAATAGTGTGATTGCTGGGTTGTAGGGTAGCTCAATTTTCAAATTTTTGAGGAACATCCATACTGTTTTACAGAGTGGCTGCACCAGCTTGCAGTCCCACCAACAGTGTAGGAGGGTTCCCCTTTCTCTGCATCCTCACCAACATCTGTCATTTTCTGACTTGTTCATTTTAGCCATTCTGACTGGTGTGAGGTGGTATCTCACTGTGGTTTTGATTTGTATTCCCTGATGCCAAGTGATGTTGAGCACTTTTTCATGTGTCCGTTGGTCATTTGGATGTCTTCTTTGCAGAAATGTCTGTTCATGTCTTCTGCCCATTTCGTGATTGGATTATTTGTTCTTTAGGTGTTGAGTTTGATAAGTTCTTTGTAGATTTTGGATACTAGCCCTTTATCTGATATGCCATTTGCAAATATCTTCTCCCATTCTGTCAGTTTTCTTTTGGTTTTGTTGATTGTTTCCTTTGCTGTGCAAAAGCTTTTGATCTTGATGAAGTCCCAATAGTTCATTTTTGCCCTCGCTTCCCTTGTTTTTGGTGATATTTCTAGGAAGAAGTTTCTGTGGCTGGGGTCAAAAAGGTTGCTGTATTCTCCTCAAGGATTTTGATGGATTCTTGTCTCACATTGAGGTCTTTCATCCATTTTGAATCTATTTTTGTGTGTGGTGGAAGGAAATGGTCCAATTTCATTATTCTGCATGTGGCTGTCCAATTTTCCTAACATCATTTGTTGAAGAGACTGTCTTTTTCCATTGGACATTCTTTCCTCCTTTATTGAAGATTAGTTGACCATAGAGTTGAGGGTCCATTACTGGGTTCTCTATTCTGTTCCATTGATCTGTGTCTGTTTTTGTGCCAATACCATACTGTCTTGATGATTACAGCTTCGTAGCAGAGTTTGAAGTCTGGGATTGTGATGCCACCAATTTTGGTTTTCTTTATCAACATTCCTCTGGCTATTCGGGGTCTTTTCTCTTTCCATACAAATTTTAGGATTATTTGTTATATTTCTTTGAAAAAAATTGATGGTATTTTGATAAGGATTGCATTAAATATGTAGATTGCTTTAGGTAGCATAGACATTTTCACAATATTTGTTCTTCCAATCCATGAGCATGGAATATTTTTCCATTTCTTTATATCTTCTTCAATTTCTTTCATGAGTACTTTGTAGTTTTCTGAGTAAAGATTCTTTCCCTCTTTGGTTAGGTTTATTCCTAGGTATCTTATGGCTCTGGGTGCAGTTGTAAATGGGATCAACTCCTTAATTTCTCTTTCTTTTGTCTTGCTGTTGTTTTATAGAAATGCAACTGATTTCTGTGCATTGATTTTATATCCTGACACTTTACTGAATTCCTGTATGAGTTCTAACAGTTTTGGAGAGGTCTCTTTTAGGTTTCCATGTAAAGTATCATATCCTCTGCAAAGAGTGAGAGTTTGACTTCTTTGCCAATTTGGTTGCCTTTTATTTATTTTTCTTCTCTGATTGGTTAAGCTAGGACTTCTATTACCATGTTGAATAGCAGTGGCGATAGTGGACAGCCCTGCCATTTTCTTGATCTTAGTGAAAAAGCTCCCCATTGAGAATGATATTTGCTTTGGGTTTTTCATGGATAGCTTTGATGATATTGAGGTATGAACACTCTATCCCTACTCTGAATAGTTTTAATCAAGAAAGGATGCTGTGTTTTGCCAAATGATTTTTCAGGATCTATTGAGTGTATCATATTGTTCTTGTTCTTTCTTTTATTAATGTAATGTATCACATTGATTAATTTGTGGATGTTGAACCAACCGTGCAGCCTAGGAATAAATCCCACTTGTTTGTGGTGAATAATCCTTTTAATGTACTGTGGGATCCTATTAGCTAGTATTTTGGTGAGAATTTTTGCATCTGTGTTCATCAGGATATTGGTCTGTAATTCTCCTTTTTGGTGGGTCTTTGTCTTGTTTGGGGATCAAGACAAGTTTGGAAGTTTTCCTTCCATTTCTATTTCTTGGAGCAGTTTCAGGAAATAGGTATTAATTCTTCTTTAAATGTTTGGTAGAATTCCCCTGGGAAGCCATCTGGCCCTGGGCTTTTTTTTTTGGGAGATTTTTGATGATTGCTTCAATCTCCTTACTGGGTATGGGTCTGTTCAGGTTTCCTATTTCTTCCTGGTTTGGTTTTGGTAGTTATAAGTCTCTAGGAATGCATCCATTTATTTCAGTTTTTCAAATTCGCTGGTATATATATTCTTATAATTGTTTGTATTTCTTTGGTGTTGGTTGTGATCTCTCCTCTTTCATTCATGATTTTATTAATTTGGGTCCTTTCTCTTTTCTTTTTGATAAGTCTGGCCTGGGGTTTATCAATCTTATTAATTCTTTCAAAGAACTAGCTCATAGTTTTGTTGATTTTGTGCTACTGTGCTTTTGGTTTCTATTTTATTGATTTCTGCTCTGATCTTTATTATTTCTATTCTCCTGCTGGATTTAAGCTTTCTTTGCTGTTCTTTCTCCAGCTCCTTTAGGTGTAGGGTTAGGTTGTGTATTTGAGACCTTTCCTGTTTCTTGAGAAAGGCTTGTATTGCTATATACTTTCCTCTCAGGACCACCTTTGCTGTATCCCAAGGATTTCGAACAGGTGTGTTTTCATTTTCATTTGTTTCCATGAATTTTTAAAATTCTTCTTTAATTTCCTGGTTGATCCATTCATTCTTTAGTAGGATGCTCTTTAGCCTCCATGTATTTGCATTCTTTCCAACTTTCCTCTTGTGGTTGCGTTCTAGTTTCAAAGCACTGTGGCCTAAAAATACACATGGAATGATCCCAGTCTTTTGGTACCAGTTGAGACTTGATTTGTGACCCAGAAAATGATTTATTCTGGAGAATGTTCTATGTGCACTAAAGAAGAATGTGTATTCTGTTGTTTGGGGATGGAATGTTCTAAATATATCTGTGATGTCCATCAGGTCCAGTGTGTCATTTAAAGCCTATATTTCTGGGTGCCTGGGTGGCTCAGTGGGTTAAGCTTCCACCTTCAGCTCAGGTCATGATCCCAGGGTCCTGATAGAGCCCCACATTGGGCTCTCTGCTCAGCAGGGAACCTGCTTCTCTCTCCGCTTTCTGCCTGCCTCTCTGCCTACTCTCTCTCTGTCAAATAAATAAATAAAATCTTTTAAAAAATAAAGAAAAAATGAAGACTTTATTTACTTGATCTTTTGCTTAGATGATTTTTGCATTTCAGAAGGGGGGTGTTAAAGTCTCCTACTATTATGTTATTATTATTGATATGTTTCTTTGGTTTCGTTATCAATTGGTTCATATAACTGGATGCTCCCATGTTAGGGACATTGATAATTAAAATTGTTAGATCTTCTTGTTGGACAGACCCTTTAAGTATGATATAGTGTCCTTTCTCATCTCTTATTATAGTCTTTGGCTTAAAATCTATTTGATTTGATGTAAGGATTGCCACCCAGCTTTCTTTTGATGTCCATTAGCACGGCAAATTGTTTTCCACCCCTTCACTTTAAATCTGGAAGTGTTTGGGGATCTAAAATGATTTTCTTGTAGACAGCATATAAATGGGCCTTGTTTTTTTATCCATTCTGATACCCTGCTTCTTTTTTGGGGGGCATTAAGCCCATTTACAGTCAGGGTAACTATTGAAAGATATGAATTTAGTGCCATTTTATTGCCTGTAAGGTGGCTGTTATGTATGTTGTCTCTGTTCCTTTCTGATTTGTTACTTTTAGGGTCTCTCTTTGCTTAGAGGACTGCTTTCAATATTTCCTCTAGGGCTGATTTGGTGTTTGCAAATTCTTCTAGTTTTTGTTTGTCTTGGAAGCTTTTTATCTCTCCTATTTTCAGTGACAGCCTAGCTGGATATTGTATTCTTGGCTGCATATTTTTTGTCATTTAGTGCTCTGAGTATATCATGCCAGTCCTTTCTGGCCTGCCAGGTCTCTATGGTTACGTCTGATGTCAATTTAATATTTCTACTGTTGTATGTAATAGACCTCTTGTCCTTAACTGCTTTCAGGATTTCCTCTTTGTCACTGAGACTTGTAAGTTTTACTATTATATGACAGGGTATGGATCTATTTTTATTGATTTTGCGGGTGTTCGCTGTGCCACCTGGGTTTTGATGCTTGTTCCCTTCACCGTATTAGGGAAATTCTCTGGTATAATTTGCTCCAGTACACCTTCTGTCTCTCTCTTTCTTCTTCTTCTTCTGGGATCCCAATTATTCTAATACTGTTTCATCTCATGGTATCACACCTCTTGAATTCTCTCCTTGTGGCCCAGTAGTGGTTTGTCTCTTTTGCTCAGCTTCTTTATTCTCCATCATTTAGTCTTCTATATCACTAATTCTCTCCTATGCCTCATTTTTTCTAGCACTGAGAGCCTCCATTTTTATAGCATCTCATTAATAGCTTTTTTTATTTCAATTTAGTTAGATTTTAGTTCTTTTATTTCTCCAGAAAGGGATTTTATTTCTTCAAAAAGGGATTCTCTAATATCTTCCATGCCTTTTTTGAGCCCAGCTAGCACCTTGAGAATAATCATTCTGAACTCTAGATCTGACATATTACCAATGTCCGTATTGATTAGGTCCCTAGCCTTTGGAACTGCCTCTTGTTCTTTTCTTTGTGGTGAGTTTTCCACTTTATCATTTTATCCAGATAAGAATCAATGAATGAGAGAACAAAATACTAAAGGGTAGGAATGACCCCAGAAAAATATATACTAATTAAATCAGAGGAGACTCAAAACCATGGGGAGAAGTTGGGGGGGGAAAGGAGACGGTGAATAATATAATATTATAATATAATATTAATATAATAATATAATATAATATTAATATAATAATATAATATATTATCATATCATATATGATATATTATATTATATATTATATATTATATTATATATATTAACATTACATATATATATACATATACATATATAGAGAGAGAGAGAGAGAGAGAGACTGGTGAATAGAACAGAGAACAGACACACTTGATTTTGGATATATTTTGGTCTGTTAGAAGAAACTATTTCCCAAAATTTTAAAGAAAGAAAACACACACACACACACACACAAATAATGGTAAACATGATGAGGAGATGGAATATGACTGTCAGGATGAAAATTTTAAAATATTCTAAAAAAGGAATTGGTAAGATAAGAAGTTGCTTGATAAAAGAAAAGACAAAGAAGAAAGAAAGTGCTCAGGCTAGAGACTAGAAGAAAGCCATGCACTAGATTTAGGGTATATTTTGAACTATTAAAGGAAATTGTATCCCAAAATTTTAAAGAAAAAAAGTAACTGTGTGTATATAAAAAATATAGTCAAATACAATGAAGGGATAAAATATGACTATAGCAATGAAAATTAAAACACATTTTTAAAGAGGTATTGATAAGGTAAAATAGTTAAAAAAAACTTTAAAATAGGAAAGTGGAAAATTTTTTAAAAAGAGAATAAGAAAAAAATAAAATTAAAAAAATTTACTTTGAAGGACTAAAGGATCATGGGAAGAAAGTCATGAATTGTATATGTTGGTTTCCCTTCGCTCTAGAGTTCTGAAATTCTCATTGTGAACTTATTCTTGGCTGGATATTCTTGCTGATCATCTGGGAGAAGGGTCTGTTGCAATGATTATCAAATGTCTTTGCCTGAGCTGGAATTGCACTGCCCTTGCCAGGGGCTATGCTAAGTAATCTGCTTGGTTTGCCCTTGGGAGCTTTTGTTCCCTGACCACTTTCCATACAGCTTTGGAGGATGGGAATGAAAATGGCTGCCTCCCTATCTCCAGCCCCATAGGAGTCAAGAGTTCAGGGCCCACTCCTCAATGCTCCCTTAGAGAAAAGCAGTCAATCCCTCCCTTCTGTCTGGTCTCCAGTCACACTCGGTACTCACCCAGCCTGTGACTGAGCATTTGTATATCTGATGCATGGCCCCATTTGGAGTCTTCAAACCCAGCTGATTCCTGCAGTGCACTCCCATGTGGCTCATCTTGGAGGAGGAAGGTGAGTCTCCCCAGATCTGCTGCTTATTGGTTAGCTGCCCAAAGAACAGTGTGCTGCGTTTAAGGTAATCTTGAGCTGAGAGCCCATTCCTTGCCTCCATTTCTGCAGCTGGTCCCCACTCCGACACCTGGGAGCTCTGCCACACTCAGACACCCCTGGTCTTTTTGTGACCCCATGGGTCCTAAGACCACACTGTCCTCACGAGGGCTCCATCCCCTGCTTAGCCTCTGAGCAACTTTCCTCAGTGAAGGAGACTTCTAAAAGTTCTGATTTTGTGATCTACTGCTCTATCTCTTGCCTGAAGCCAGCCCCTCCCCCCTGTAGTCTATCTTCCCAAATGTTCACTTCTCCACAGGTCCTATTTTCTGGAAAGTTGTCAATTTTCTGTTCCTAAAATCGCTTCTCTTCTCTTCTCTCTCCTGTTGAGTTTGTAGCTATTCAGAATGGTTTGATAACTATCTAGCTGACATCCTGGGACCTGGTGATATTTAGCTCTCCTACTTCTCTGCCATCTTGCTCCTTCCTCTAGTAGGATGTTCTTTAACCTCCATGTATTTGTGGTCTTTCCAAGGTTTTCTTGTGGTTGACTTCAAATTTCATAGTGTTGTGGTTGGTAAATATGTATAGATGATCTCAGTCTTTTTGGGTTCATTGAGGCCTAGTTTGTGACCCAGTATGTGATTTATTCTGGTGAAAGTCTCATGTGCACATTCAAAAACAATGTGTATTCTGCTGCTTTAGGATGAAATGTTCTGAATATATCTGTTAAGTTCATCTGGTCCAGTGTGTTATTCAAAGTAATTGTTTCCTTGTTGATTTTCTGCTTGAATGATCTGTCCATTGCTGTAAGTGGGGGTTAAAGTCACCTACTATTATTGTATTATTACCACTGAGTTTCTTTATGTTTGTTATTAACTGTTTTATTTATTTGGGGGCTAGACAGAGTTAGAAGGTATTATACTAAGTAAAATAGGTCAGTAAGAGAAAGACAAATACCATATAATTTCACTCACATGTGAAATTTAAGAAGCAAAACAGGTAAATATAGGGGAAAGGAAAAAGAATGGGATTCAAGCCATAAGAGACTCTTAACTATAGAAAATAAACTGAGGGTTAATGGAGGGGAGGAAGGAGGGGATAGACTAAATGGGTGGTAGATGTTCTATATAAGTGATAAATTGCTGAATTCTATCCCTGAAACTAATATTACCCTATTTTTTAACTAGCTATAATTTAAATAAAAACTTGAAAGATAAAAACAGTGAAAATGCTTAACAGTGTATTGATTCTGCTTCCATTTAATTTTTAACTGTTAATTAATCTTTGTGTCTTTGTTATTTAGTAGAGAGCATGCAATATTATGATTACTCAAATAGATTAGTTAAACTGAACAGACACTCTATGTGTGGTCAGAGTCTCTAAATGGACTTTCCTTCTAATAAAAAGCTAATATTTATGTTTAAAAAAATGAACACAAAATGAAAATGAACATGTTTATATCTGAATTGCTACAGAGGTAGAATGATTTTGATTGTATTGTAAATAATTGCCAATATTTCATAAAAGTTTTCAAGCTCTTTTTTCAAATTACATATTTGTGTCTTTAAGACAGTTGCCATTTGTATTAATTTTCCTCCTGTTATCTTATGTGCAGTCATATTTTTGTTTAAAATGTGGTATGTTTTATTTATTACTAAAGATAAGTAAGGAAAAAAGAAGGAACTTAAAATATTCGGATTGTTTTTATCCCCTCCTTCTACCTGAAACACATGAATTAAGGTGTCTCACAATTATTTTTCTGAAGTCTATGATTAAAAAGATCTACACTTTAATCTTTTCACATCAGTAAGCAGTATTTTTCAAATTTCTCATCACTTCTCTCTTCCTCTTAAAATTAAAAAAAAAATTGCTAGTAACTGGAAATAGGACACAGATATCCAGGAAATGTAACTTGGCAATAAATGCTGTTTTGAAGTACACTGCATGGTTTGTGGATAAATATTTCTTTAATGCGTGTAATTACTGGATCAGCAGAATAAATGTGGTCATGTCCTTGTAATTAATACATTGTCAAAAGTTCATTTAAGTATAATAATTTTACTGGGAAAATGCTGTCTATGTGTTTCTTGCAATAATTTGTTAAATTAAGTGCAATAAATATAAAATTACTCTTAGAAATATATTTACTCTTTTCAAGTTCTTTTTCACTAGGTGTCACATAATGCTTTAAGAAACCCCTCCACATATCTTGTTTATCCTAGCCCTTACCTCATCAATTACAAATTCTCAAGAAAGAGTATAGATTGATACTAAATATCACAATTAATTTTTTTAAATTAATTTCAGCTTTAAAATATTGTAACATACCGTATATTAGACCTTAGGTTGAAAATATTTCACCACTAATTATGCAAACTGCCAAATGGTCTTGCCCTTAATAGAGAAAACTAGTAAAGCATGGCCATTTCCTTCTTCACTCAGTGAACATTTATCTGTGGAGGATGGAGTCACAGCAACACAGAATTCTAGAGCTGGAATGATTCTTAGTGATCGCCCCATGCAACTGTTTCATTTTATAATCTTGTCACATTCTCCAAGCCCTCCACAGAAGAATCTTGGTCTCTGCTAAGTGAAACAGCTGTGGGCACTCAAGGAGGACATGATAAATTAAAGGTGCTTTCTTTATAATGTTATGGCCAAAGGGATGCAGGGAAATATGGTTTACATTGCCTGACATTTTACCTGTGTTGGGCATGTAGCTGAAAATTCTATAAATAAAGGGCAGTGAGGAAACAGGAGATATTCAACAGGGTTGGGAATAAAATGCACTCTGAGGGAGATATTGCTTAAAGTGGTATACAGCTAGCACTTTTTTTTTTTTCCTGCTTCAACTAAACTCATTGATTTCCTGCTTTTACTAAACTAATTGATGTAAGAGAGACAAAAGACACACAATTTTAAATATGTGGTAGAGGGTGGAGTAGGTGGAAGAGAAAATGGACATTTGCTATGTCAGTGAGCATGTATTGATAAATTTTGCCCACTTGAAAAATATGCAGAAACTATGGTTCTAGATGAGAATTTAAAATACTATACAGTTTCAATTTTCCTAGGGATTACTATCGGCCTTTTAATAACCTTACTAGTCCAAAATCTACTCTACTTCAGAGAATGCAGCACCTTTGCAATTAAATCCAGTTCTTCCTATTTTAATGATCTACCTTTCCCTATAATAGACTACCCATGCTCAGTAATTCTTCCAAAGTACCACCAACTCAAATTTATCATGTGCACTTGATGTTGACCAAAGAATGTTTAGTAGAAAAGAGTTATAAGAACTTAGTGAAGTGAAAAAATATTCTTAATATCCAATGTTAGGGGACGCCTGGGTGGCTCAGTTGGTTAAGCAGCTGCCTTCGGCTCAGGTCATGATCCCAGCGTCCTGGGATCGAGTCCCACATCGGACTCCTTGCTCGGCAGGGAGCCTGCTTCTCCCTCTGCCTCTGCCTGCCTCTCTGTCTGCCTGTGCTCGCTCTCTCTCTCTAACTAATTAAAAAAAAAAAAAAAAAACCAATGTTAGGCACTGTGATATCTAGAAATATATTAGTTTCCTATCTTGGAAAACATCTCACTGATTATATCTCTTTTTATAACTCTGACTTCTTCACATAAAACTTGGGTTCTTCATTCTCATTCAGTGCTTCTGTACCTCTTCCTTTGCCCTTACTCCCTTTCTATCCTGAGGTGCTTATGGATATTCTTCTCCTATGATCTAGAATTATTCAATTCTCTCTTCAATTTCCCTCTTCTCCAAGATCACATGCCATTGGGCTTATATTACACACTGAAGAGACATCCAGCAAGTTGCCTAAACAAGAAGCTCTATGTTTTATATAAATTATGCTGCTTTCTAATTACACAAAACCAGCACAGTATATTCTTGTACTATTTATTTTTCCTTCTTACCACTGAAGTTTTTTTTTATTCGAGTAGCCATAGGAAACGTATAAAATGAGGGCAAGAGGGAAGCCTTCACAATACTTTGGAGGAATTTAAAATCTAGTTGTGAAAAAATGTGATGGACAGATAGATAGATAATAGATGATAGATAGATACCCAGCTGAGAAAGAGAAAATGACCAGACTTGCAATTCAAAACAAATAAGCACAATGTAATGTATTACAATATGAATATATGAATGTTCAGAGAATAAGGAATTCAGAATTCACAGACTAAGTTGGTAGAACTTTTCGGAGGATTTGGTGTATAGTCACAACCCTTGGCCTTGGGCCAGGAGTGTTGTTTTTAAATAGATCCAGTGAAATGAGGTAGTTTAGCCTCAAATCCTATTAAGGCAGTGTTTAGGGCTTTTCACTTGCATGGATCTCTGGTACTGAGAGTGGCATGGGCAATGTGCTGTATGGTCATTTATTCGCATACATGGTCAAAACATTACAAAAGTAGTGCATTTTAACTCTTATTTGTTAAAACTGCTGTCTATTCCTTCTCCAATGTCCTCTCCATGGTATTTCCCCTTCATCCAGTGGTGGTGAAGTAGCTGTAGGCCATTTGGAGATTTTGCTTTGGGGAAGTTTGTTTGAAGATACATTAATTGGGGTTTAGTGGGTTATGTTTATGTTTCAAAGATGTGTTTCTATAAGGTTGCCAGATAAAATTCAAAACATTAGTTAAATTTGAATTTTAGAATGACAACAGATTAAGTTTTTAGTGTATGTCCAAAAAACATTGTTGTTCATATGAAATTTAAGTTAGCTTGTCATTCTGTATTTTGGCTTGCTAAATTTTGCTATCATACACTTCTATGTTTGGTTTCTGCTAGTCATTCTGGTACAGAAATGCCATCAGATATGCTCTTCATCCACTGTGCCTACTCTACATGCCTCAGGTGACATTGCAAAATGACCAAGTGTTGCGCTTACCTTACCCTGAAAGAATACAGGTAATGGAAGAGAAACAAGGTTCAGAATTTCCAAAATCAGAAGATATTCCATGGACTTTTTTTTCCCCCAATCTATAGCTCATATTAAAAAAAAAAAAATCTGACAGAAAATTCCCCAAATTTGACAAAAGCCCTAGGAGTTCACATGCTTTTACCAATAATGAGATGTGATCCTAAAAGTAAGTTTTCTAAACTGCTCATTAAAAAAAGTCAAATATAATAGAGGAAAAATGTAATTATCTCTTCATTGTATAAAAAAATTAGAATTATTAAGAAACTATAGTTATATAAAGGGATGATTCAAGAAAGTACCAACCAATAATATAGGGGAAAATTATCACAATTATGGGCCAGAAGTTAATTGATAAAAGTATTATTTTTCAAAATGTTGTGTTATTTACTATATTCAGCATCTTTTTGAAAATGGCATTTTGGTGTGCTTTTTCATTCTAAATAAATATTTATATATTCATAATTTTGTGCCTTTTTTCTTAAAGAGGGTTCCCCAAACTCTAAAGCTTGGGGTGATGTCTTGAGACTCATCCAGAGGCTCATAGAGTCATTTTCATATTGTATTTGTTTGGCCTGTTTTCTAGGCCTTGATTCTTTCCAGTTTTAAGAAAATGAGCAACTGTGATTTTGAGTCAGGTATCAGCTACTGTGGGAATGATGATTGGGAATTATTTATGCTGTCAGATATCCTGTGTTCAATCCAAGCCCTTTCTTCATTTCAGTTTTATGACCTCAGATAAATTGCTTAGCTCCTTCTGCCTCAGTGGAATAAATAAGATTATTGCTAGGACTAAGTGAAGGGATACACGTGATACACTTAGGGGAATAGTTGACACATAGTTTAAGGTTTCATTAAATTGTGAACAATGTTATTATTGTTATTATCAGTGTTATAACTAGGCCAAAAATTCACCTGATTTAATTCATTAAAAGGCAATAGATATAAATGGGAGAATGTTAGGCTCCCAGTCTCATGGATAATTTAGAAGTTATTTCATGATGGAATGCCTGGGTGGCCTAGTCTAAGCATCTGACTCTTGATTTTGGCTCAGGTCATTATCTCAGGGGTTTGGGATCAAGACCCACGTTGGTCTCTGTGCTCAGTGCTGAGTCTGCTTGTTCCTCTCCCTCTACTCCTCCCCCTGCTCACACACCCTGTCTCTAAAATAAATAAGGAAAATATTTAAAAAGAAACAAATCAGTTAATCAATTAATTAATTAATTTGAAGAAGTTATTTTATGAGAGCATCTACCTAAAGATAGGCTTTAATAATGTAACAAAAAGAAAAATGTATGACCTCAAGTGTCCCCACCATGGAGCACCAAATAAGAACCATCCTGAAATTTATAGGGTTCATATGTTCATATGTTTATATGTATTTGGTCTGTCATCAGGATTTGGAGTTCTCCAAGTTTTAAAAAAAAGATCAGCCATGATTTTGAAGTTGTCACCAAGTACTTATGCTCAAAATGTAGAAGTTCTGTAAAGAAGATTTTCTTCTCAATATAAGGGAGAAAAAAATCAGCATTTGATTCTTTCACAGTGTCAAAGTGATTCAAAATAAAGTAATAACATTGAAAATTGCATGTGTTCAAGTCCCACTAACACCACATCCACAATTGGGCCATATAATCAACTTGATTTTCATAAGGAGAGGATGGAAATCGTCCACTAATCCAGATAATCTTGAGTATGTTCTGCAGTTATGGGAAATGAAATACTTGCTAACCCTGAATACTGCTCATAAACTTCTCTAACATCCATTAATTCAGTGTCATGATTTGATGATAAGCATTCAACATAGAATCAAGTGTGTATTTGAAGCAAAGGAAAAGTAGTCACTTTACATATAAGGAAATTATCATAGATATTGAATAAAAACACAATAGGTTTGTGTGAGATCACGTATATGTTACAGACTGAATGTGTCTATCTGAAATTCCTGTGGCCAACCCCTAACCGCCAGTATGATGGAGATGGGGTCTTTGGGAGGTAATTAGATGAGGTCATGAGGGTGGGGTCCCCCTATAAAAAGATGTATATGAGGACACAGTGAGAAATTGACCATCTGCAAGCCAGAAAGAGGGCCCACACCAGGGAACCAGATGAGCGAGCACCTTAATCTTGGACTTCCCAGCCTCTAGAACTATAAAATATAAAGTCTGTTATTTAAACCACCTAGTGTTATTATGGCAGTCTAAGATGACCTGTGCAGTATGCATTGAAAATTATCCACTATTAATTTAGGAGATGGTTTCATTAAACTCTGATATGTTATCATTCTTTGTGTTGATGACCTATGCTAGATTACCCTGCAGTGCTAGATTTCCCTGCAGTGTGCTCTCTTCCATCATGTTGCTCCTGATATGCTCTTCCACTTAGTGTAGCATTTGTCCAAGTCAAATGTAATTACAGAATCTGTCATACCGCTGGATTCTGAGATCTTTTAGGTCCCAATTTCTCTGAGTCCCTTGTGCCTACTACTATGTTTTGCACAAATTATGCTTTTAATAATGTTTAAAAGAATGAGATGGAATACATATGTTTTACTTTCCTAACATTTCACTTGGCTACTTTCATATCTTTGGGCAGCCAATAATAGTTACATTATAGTTATAGGAATAATTCACACTGGACCTTTCCATTGTTATTTAAAGTCCTCAATCCAGTTTTGATAACTCATGCTTAGGGTTTTACAGAATGCATATCTAATACATAAGTATAGCAAATAAAGATGCAATGTATGTGAGGCACAACTAAGCATTAGGCAAAGAAGAACACAATAGGACCTTGATCTCAGAATATGGTTCTACATTTCCAGTAAAGTTATGGAGAGTGGAATGTTACCAGGAAAGTGTATTTCCTCTTAAAGTCTATATTTCACTTTTCTAAGTGTTTACTGCCCTGGATCACCACCATTCTCAAACACATATTGAGGGAGCACAGAGTTCTTTACTGAATCCCAAACATCGTCAGCACAGGGACAAATGCTTAACTAAGGCTCACATCTATCATTCTGGTTGGTACATATGGTAATTTTCTCTAAATTGGCTGGTTTTCTCAAGCTACTGTATCATCCTGAGATATTAAGTTTTTAAATTGGCTCTTCCCACCTCTTTTAAAGTTAGATGGCTGATTGCTGTCACATAATTTAATGATCTAGTCCAATCTATACAATGACTGTGTAACATGGGCAAGATAATTGTAGATGAATTGCATGCCATTAATCAGTTGGCTTTTTGTTCTTACATGTTCCATTGCTTATCATTCAAGGAAGAAAATTGTCTTTTGACAGGGGTCCCATTGCAGCCTTTTTACTGTCCAATAACATCAAGGCTGAGATTTCGAAAGATAAATGAGAATGATCTAAGTGGGGCGGGCGAGGACTTAGTTAAAGACCTGTTTATCTAGGAATTATTTTTGGAGAAATTAAAAATTTGCCTGTATTGTTTGGGGATAGGTTGTATAAGACTTGTATATTTTGAAACATAGAAATAGTTTAAGTAAAATAGATTTTCTCATTTGAGATTCATCAATTTAAGCAAGAGACTACCCTTTGTTGAGAAAAATGTAACACTGAAATTCAAACTCTTGGTAGGCACCCCCATTCCTTCCACCCCTCAATAAACAATGACTATATTGGGAGTGGAACTCTGTCTTTTTTTTTTTTTTTTAAGATTTTATTTATTTATTTGTCCGAGAGAGAGGGAGAGAGAGTGAACGAGCACAGGCAGACAGAGTGGCAGGCAGAGGGAGAAGCAGGCTCCCTGCCGAGCAAGGAGCCTGATGTGGGACTCAATCCCAGGACACTGGGATCATGACCTGAGCCGAAGGCAGCTGCTTAACCAACTGAGCCACACAGGCGTCCCCGGGAGTGGAACTCTGTCTTAAGTTATAGGTCCCACTATCTGTTGTCATTATACTTCACCCCCTCACAGGTGGGAAACATGCCTTTCCAATCATTGTACTCCCACAGCTTACCTCAATTATCTAGAATTTATTAGATGTTCAATTAATGTTTCTTCAACTAACCCACTCTATTTTTGATCTGCTACTAAGGAGTTATTACTGGGGAAATAAATGAACATGAGCTATCTGGTGGGAAGAGTCAACACAGTGAAGAACATAGTGACATTTCTAATTGTATAGATGTAATTAGTCATGTGAATGCAAAGTAAAGTTCCATGATGTAATGGTTAGCATCCTGGACTCAGACTGCAAAGTAAAAGGCCTACTTATACTCAACATGTGTTATGGAGTTTTAATTTAATTTTATTTAATCTTTAAGGGTGACATCAAAATCAAATAAGATTTCAAATAATCTTTTATTAAACATTATATCTATGTCATTCTATTTACATACATGTGTATATTACCTATTAAACAATTATATGTGTGTTTTTTTTAAATCTTTTTAGTTAACCCTAGACTTTATCAGTTAAATTCCTAATTGAACCACTTGTAGTAAATTACTCCTCTGACACATCTCAGTGTAGGGACCAGGAAAGGAGATGGACTTTGCTTGTTTCATAGACAGATTTTTTTGATGTTGTACCAGATGTTCTTAAATGTACTCTCTGTTCTTCTTCTTTGAATGTTTCCTCTTGTATCCTCTGGGGTAAAGATCTTTCTATGGGAATGACTCTCAGTCAGGAAAGTATGCTTCTTGATGATAACTTGAAGGCAAACTCTGTTGTGAGGAGACTGATGGCCCTAACATTTATGGAAACAAAGTTAAAAATCTAGAGGAAAACATTGTTACAAGGTTATTCCAGCGTCAATAAAATATTTATTTCTTTTAAACAGAAAATATGTGAACAAAGATTATCTTCCACATGGTATTTATTTTATTAAAGTCATTAATTAAAGTTTTTAGGCAGAAACAAATGCAAATAAATAAATCAATAAATAAAACAATTTCTCCAGTCTTTTCTAGCTGCATCTTCACCTATACGAATCTTTGCTTATTCATAACTCCTATTGCTTTCTTTTCAAACTCTCATTTTCATATAAGCTATAGGATGGCACCCCTTGATGAAAACCAGATGTGTTTTTGTTGCTTCTTTCCCCTTTTAAGAGTGTTTGTTTTTTTTCAGTGCAATGCATAACGCTCTTTTTAACAAGCAAGAACATAGCCATGACACTGAAGTGAAAACAGGGCAGAGAGGCTGGCAGTCATATAAGGAGAGCTTCATCAAACACCAGGACGTACGAATGTGTAAGAATGAATGATCAGAAGTGGGCTTTAAATCAATTTTATCTTCACCATTTTAACATCAAGAAGAGTTGTTAGTTGTAAACCAATTGTTATGCAACTTAATGAACTAATTAGGAAAATCAGTTGCAATAATAGTATTGGCGCAAACTGATCTGAATATAAAAAGTAGAATTAGAATTCTAATACAAAACTTTTCCAAGTAGAGAGACTACATAATATTGCTAATAAGATCTGTTCTTTGTAAAATTAATCATAGGCAGTTCTTCATTTACTGCATTTGATTTCTATAATCCATTCTTCTCTAATTGTGGTACCACGTTTTATACTTGTGTGTATCTGCTGTGTGTATATGTCTTGTGGTCTGCCAGGATGGTCTCCTTAATTTCTTAAATGACGTTGCATAAACTGGCTCCAGTATTATTTTTCCTATTCCTTTGCTTCCTTTAATGAATGAATGGCTGTCATCCAGAGATATAAAGTATCAAGACCTCTGCTCAAAAACCATACTTGAACTGGTAAGAGTGCTATAGCTGCCTTTTTGAATCACAGAAAGAACTAGAGCATTCAGGGCAAATTCACAAATTTGTGAATTTGTGAATAGAGGAGAGTCATATGAATATTGCTTAGACCATTTTTTTAAAAGATTTTATTTATTTATTTGACAGACAGAGATTGCAAGTAGGCAGAGAGGCAGGCAGATGGGGGGGGGGGGGGGGGGGGAGCAGGCTCTCCACTGAGCAGAGAGCCCGACGCAGGGCTCGATCCCAGGACCGTGGGATCTTGACCTGAGCCCAAGGCAGAGGCTTTAACCCACTGAGCCACCCAGGTGCTCCTGCTTAGACCATTTTTAACATGGGATTTTCCAAAGATGGAATCATAAACTCCAGAAGATATATGTCAGTTGTCATTCCTATCTTTTGTTCCCTACGTTGTGCATTTTTAATATAAACAAAATATTTTCCTCAGAGGTGACAGGGTAATTTTTCTGATAGTTACATAATTTTATATCTTAGTGATGAAATATTTATGCATGCAACTCAAGTTATCAGTTATAAAAGGAAACTATTTAACCATAGTGGACTAATGGTACATAGGGAAAATGAGTGTCAAAAGGAAATTTATTATATCTTCCAAGTACTGCTTTTTGTGATAAAATACAATTTGTATGATTGTGAAGTAGCATTGTTTATTTTTCCAGTCAGAAAGTCACTATCAAAAGTATTTTTGGGTAGGAAAAAATGGCCTTAAAACAAATATATCACAGGGAATATCTAGGTTGTTTTTTAAAAAAACAACAACAACAACAATAAAAAAAACCTAGGGCAGCATGTTAAAAATGAACATTTCCAATACAATTTGTCACCCATGCATAAATCTTGCTGACATTTTCAGTCACTTTAATAGCCTGCCCATTTTATAAATCAGTATGAACTTGCACAGTTGCAAAAAGTGTGTATTTTGAACATCTCATTTGCATACTTTACCAAAAGCCAATGAGGCAGTGGGAGCAGCACTAGTGATCATAATACGTGTTTGGGGAAAGGCAGAGAAATCACTAATGGCTTTGCCTTTAGGGATTTCTGTACTCCATAGGGGACGAAAATGAGAAATATTTTTCAAACAGCAGGGGTAAAGGTTTTAAAACTAGAAACACATGGAGTGATAAAGATGTTAGTGCCACAGGGCGCATAGCAGGAAAAATTTACAATGTAAAAACTGTAATTTCAGCATTAGGAAGTAATAATCGTGTTTCATCATTGTTATTAAAGCATGACCCTTAAAGTCACATAAATTAGATATAAGTTTCAAGAGAAGTTTATTAATCTTTAGCAGGAAAATATTAGGAAAGTTTATTATCAGATTAGATTTTCTGGGGGAGACATGTTCTTTTGATTGTGTGTGTGTGTGTGTGTGTTTCTCAAGGAAGTGTGTATCATTTCAAAGAGTCAATAAAACTTTGCTTACTGTTACCCAATGAGTATCAATAATGCATACGGATGGATTGTTCTTATTCTTTAAATTTAGCAATTTGAGGAGATTACATAATATACAAAGAGTGGACACTGACCCATCCAGAATATTTCTGCTTGTCCAGAATAGAAGAGTAGATGCAGAATGTTTCTTAGCTGATAATAATGGTAAAACAATGTTGATAACATAATTAAATAAATTAATAAAAAATTTTTGTCTTCCTGGAATATTGGAAAAATTTATATAACTAAAAGATGAAATTTTATTTGTAACTCTCTGACAAAATCGGTGAAAATCTACAGCCAAGGAGAGGGATGAATATAGAGCCTATAATTATCAGTGGACATTAATGAGAAAAAAAACAGTTTATTTAAAGAAGATAATTTATTTGGTGGTGAATATGTTGATTTGGAATGAAACTTGTAGATTATGGGTAAAATATTATTTTTACAATTAATACTTTTTTCAAAGGTCTAGCTTTAGACGTTATGAACTAAACATGCATCTTTGCATAATCATTTACGTAAAACTCAATATTGCCACGTTAAGAGCGAAAAACTTGTTTGTGGACTAATTGTTCAATTTTCTTTTCATACTCCATTTTAATGTTTATGGAATAGGATAATAAGTTGTAAAACACATACATAAAATAATTTTAGGATAGCAAATTTTCCTCAAATACATTATAAACATAGACAAACCAAATTTGTCTTAATACTAAATCAGAAATACACATTTTTGTTTACAAGTAAAAATTGTTTGTAAAAAATAGAGAAAATATAAATAAGCGTAAAAAGTAACTATTTTCTATAACATAAATATAGCTACTTTTAACATTCTCATCTGCAATATTCCTGAATTCTAATTATATATAATATTACATATATAATCTTTTAATTTTTGTCCATACAAACTATTATAGAAATATATTTTTAAATGTATATTTATTATTACTTTTTGGCACATACAATAAATGAGCTATGTATCAGCAAAGTATGGCCAAGTAGAAAGCATACAGAATTTGTTAGAAGGAAAATTTAGGATCATTTAAAATTATATTAATTGAATGCAAGATTCTTCTAATAAGATAATACACTTGTGGAATACAACCATCTTCATAATAACTCTTCTATTGGTTTATTTAATAATGCCTTCTCACTCATAGATATTGCTTATATTATTCTGCGGTGACTATTTTAAGTGTTTTGTGGTATACTCAAAATGTTTTCAAATGTGAAGGTGATATTTTTCCTCTTTCAAAAACAGTAACCATCAATAGAAGTAAGTTAACTGAATGTCCATCTTCCATTGCAGAATCATTAAATAAATATTTTTTATTGTGTTTGTTAATTTGCTACAAGGAAAACAAAAGGAGACCCAATGCTAGAAAATTCATGAGAAATAAGATGAAGAAACTACAATGATGGAGAAAATAACCATTCTCATTGTGCTCAAGCTCTTTTTAACTAGATGGAATATAGATGTGGGAGCTAGATTACAGTGGAAAGAAACAGAGTGAAACTGATTGTTCAATGTTTCAAAGGAGAAGGACATTGTACAGTCTGTATTATACATGGACAGAGTGAGATCGAAATAATGAGAGCAGAAGAAAGTCGGTGAATCCAGATAACTATGGTGCTTCAATGTTAAGTCATTGGAAAAAGAAATCATGATTAAACCAACACATGAAGAGCACCGGGAAGCTGTAAATAGCAAGTGTGGATTAAGTTCAGACTTTTGCCCATGTTTAAGGCAAGTAGAATTTGATAATAAAAAGAAATAATGAAGAATGAATTCTATGCTTTAAAATTAAGTAGATGGAATTCCTTTCCCTTGAGAAATCTATGTTTTCGGAAATTGGCTATATTCTATTTAATACATATTATACTATTTCAATGAAATGTCCATTCTATTCAGCAAAGAGAGAATCTTAAGTTTGGAGAAACTCATGTTGGAGAAAATAAATATCCAGATACTACCCGGTACCATGAAAGCCATTCTAATATATTAGTCAGCTTTTGCTGGGTTACGTGGTAGTAACAAATGACCAACAGATTTACACATTTTGTTTGTTTTTTTTTGTTTGTTTATAATATTACATGTTTTCAATTTTGTATTTAATGTGGCTCTGACTTACATTCATTCTGGGTTCCAGATTGAAAGATCACTGAGTGGAGTTGTTAGTATGTGGTACAGGCTACTAGTCCAGGAAAAGCTATGCTTTTTCTCTCATGGTTATTGAGTTGTACCTGGGATGTAACTCCCCAGTCAGACAACATAATTTCCAGTTTCTCTTCAGTTAAATCTGCCCACGTGACTAAGTTCTCTTCAATGGAATATTTGTGGGTGTGATGTCTGCCACTTGCATGTCTTTTTCCATAAAAAATGTCTGCATGTGCTCCTTCTTGCTCTCCCCACCTTCCCTGAAGATGGAAAGTGATGAATATTATATCATTGCAAATCATAAGTTGGAAGAGCTGCTATAGCCTGTGACTGAATGGGGCAGAGCCTTCTCCTTCCCTAAGTCCTCCCAGGAATACCTGCCCTGTACTGTTATGTGAAAGAGAAAGAAAATCCTATTATGTTTGAGCTACTACACTATGTATTTATTTTAGTTTACATTTCCTAATACATTTTCCTTCTTCTAATAAAGTTTCTTCTTAGTCATTACAGATATTTTCTATAGAACATGCATTTTGTGTTTCTTCCCTGCTCAAAAAACCCTCAGTGATGTCTTACGGTGATTGCTTCAGTGACAGAGCAAATTAAGAATTCTTTGGCTTACCTTTCAAAGCTCTTATCAAATGTTCTACCTTCTTGCCATTTCCCTGCTATACATATACTGTAGATAACAAAGACATGCTTCATTTTTCTAGTATTGCACATTTTTCAGGCTCAGTGTCTTTGATTATTATGTTCTTCTTTCCAGTAAACACCTCATGTTTTCTGAAAAACTATTGATTCTTTAATCTGCCACATCTTATATATACTGTTCTCTCAATCCAAACATTAAGAATTACTTGCTGTGACAATGAATTTTTTATTAGCATATACCATGTATCAGAGAAATTAGTCCAAATACAATTTTTTTGTATTAGGTCATTTATTTCTATAAAAGAGAGATTGTTGGGGTGCCTGTGTGGCTCAGGTAAACATCAGAATTTTGGTTTCTGCTCAAGTCATGATCTCAGGGTCCTGAGACTGATATATCTGTGGGTTCCAGGCTCAGCCAGGAGTCTGCTTCTTTCCCTCTCCTTCTGCCCCCCAACCCCCTGCTTGGGCTCTCTGTTTCTCTCTAAATAAAATAAATCTAAAAACAAAAACTTTAAAAAAAGAGAGATCGTTTTCTCTTCGGCTGGGTATTCCCATCACAGTACTCAGCTTTCAACAAGTACTTATGTCTTTTTCTTCCTTTTTTTTAAGATTTTTAAAAATTTATTTATTTATTTGACAGAGATCACAAGTAGGCAGAGAGGCGGCGGGTGGAGGGTGGGGGGGAAGCATGCTCCGTGCTGAGCAGAGAGCCAGATGCATGACTCAATCCCAGGACCCCGGGATCACCACCCAAGCCGAAGGCAGAGGCTTTAACCCACTGGGCCACCCCGGCACCCCCTTCTTCTTTTTTGAAAGAGAGAGAGCACAGATATGCATGCAGTGGTGGGCAGGGCCAAAAGGAGCAGGGAAGAGAAAATCTTAGGCAGGCTCTACACCCAGCATGGAGCCCAACTGGGGGTCCATCTCATGATTCTAGGATCATAACCTAAGCCAAAATCAAGAGTCGGTCACGTAATTGCTGAATCATCCAGGCACCCCAGTATTTGTGTCTTTTAATTGTAAAAACTATATTGAAAGAAAATTGAGTAAAATTGGTGGATACCATGTGTCCGTGGGTAATATTTTGCCTCATAGATTCAATTAAAGCTCCAAGAGATATAATTTTACAGAATTGACTCAGATTGAGGAGGGAGGGGAGACTCAGGAGACTAGTTGACCAAAATAAAGCCATGTTGTGTTTGGGTTGACCCTTAACCTATAAGTCAGCAGATCATGAAAAGAATGACAAGACCAGACTTTTGCAAAACCACAGGACTCCACTCTCTGTGGCAGTAAAAGCCACAAGGTTGGACATTCTTAAAATTGCTCCTTCTGAATAATTCCACAACCCTAAGACAATGGAAAAACTAACTGCCCAATGTGAATAATAAATCCAAAGTTAAAGAATAAGCCCCTCCCTATGTAGCTAATTAGAAACGACAACAAGCATAAAACCCTTTGTTAGAGGCAAAGGTTTTTTCATCAGGGAGGAGAGACTGCTACTTTGTGAAACAGCTCCTTTGTTATTTTTTTTCTTTTTCTTTTTTTTTTTTTTTAAGATTTTATTTATTTATTTGTCAGAGAGAGAGAGCAAGCACAGGCAGATAGAGCGGCAGGCAGAGGCAGAGGGAGAAGCAGGCTCCCTGCCAAGCAAGGAGCCCGATGTGGGACTCAATCCCAGGACGCTGGGATCATGACCTGAGCTGAAGGCAGCCGCTTAAACAACTGAGCCACCCAGGCGTCCCTCCTTTGTTATTTCTATACTTAATAAATCCTTGTCCCTTATGCTGGGCTTATTCTTGAATTCTTTCTAATGCAAAGCCATGAATCCTCTTGGGAAGGGATCTGAGGCCCTCCCTCTCAATACCTTGGCCCACCTTATATCAATATTGCATTGATTGGTAAAGATGACCAAAGGATGTAGTATGAATTAGAATAATACCTTAAATTTTGAAAGACTCTGCACAATTAAATTTTGAAAGATTCTGCACAATTAAATGTCTTCTCTTGTCAAGAATTTTGCCCAGTCTTCAAGGTACGGATACTATGTTTTGAAGCAAAAGGGAACATATCCATACTGGGTGTGGGGCACTCCATCAATGAAAGGGAGAATTTATATATTAAACATTGGTCTCTCTATTGTCACATAAATTTAACTTTCTCAACTCAAGTCAAATATCTCAATGATTTTGTGAGTTCATCTGTGGGTCCTGAAGGATTTGGACCCCAGAATTTATTTGAGATACCTGCCAAAGTGATCCAAGTCATGACTTGTTAAGGATATTAATTCTCTTTTTCAAATAATCTAAGCAGTTATTCTGTAATATTTTTTAGGGTTTTCAGAATCTTACTTTTTTTTTTTTAAGATTTTATTTATTTATTTGAGAGAGAGACAGTGAGAGAGAGCATGAGAGGGGATAAGGCCAGAGGTAGAATCAGACTCCCCTTGGAGCTGGGAGCCCGATGTGGGACTCGATCCCGGGACTCCAGGATCATGACCTGAGTTGAAGGCATTTGCTTAACCAACTGAGCCACCCAGGCACCCCAGAATCTTACTCTTACTTGTAGTTATTTTTAAATAGAGTTTTCATATTTTTTGTGTGACTTATAAAGTAGATAATGCAATATTGTAGAAAAAAGAAGAGCCTCATTGACTTTCTTATTTCTGTAATTGTGGTTACAGAAAGCTATGACAAAAGAAAAATTAGATGTAACTTGTGAAAAAGTTGTTTTCTTAACAGAAGTCTTTTATTGTACATGGATTTAAAAAAAAAACCCTGAAGTTACATTTGTTTACTCTCAACTTTTTCAAAAGTAACAAATCATTAGCATCTTCTACAGGATATTAAGATAAGCAAGAAATCAATAAATCATGTAATGACTCTGATTATTCAGGAAAATAACAGAATAGGAACAAATTTATAATTACTTAATGGTAATGGGTTTTTCAAAATTGAGATTTCCAAACTGATATTACATATGAAATTAACAGAGTTATCTGACTCTCAAGTTAAAAGTAGGCTAAGATATCACAGATCTTAAAGTTTATGAGACTCAGTCACAAGAGGTCAATATGGATTTGAATTGTCAATCCTGATACTGGCTCTGTTCAATTAATTTTGTTAAGATATGTGAATAAAGGTAGAGCACTCAATAATAAAATTTGCACAAGTAATTCTGGACTAATTTATTAAATGCAGTGGGCAGAAGGTGCTGAATTTTATGGATCATCTATCTAAGAACCCATAATTGTTTCTGTTTATGTGGAGCACATAACTGGCTATCTGCAGATGATTATTTAAGGAGAAAGTTATACTTTTTGAATACATCATTGGCATATATCCTATACTAGTATTTCTGAAAACAAACTATATTATCCAACTCTGGTTCAATTGAATAATTAATGGATTCATTAAAATGCATTAGATGTAAAGTATATATATATGTACATATATATATACACACATATATATATGTCTTAGGTTTTGTTCTTTTTGTTTTTGTTTTTATTTTATAAGTAACATGACCTTTTTATGGTAAGAATCACCAAATCATTAGTCAGAAAGAAGAACAATGAGTTTATATTTATTGGCCACACTCTCAGCTCCTGGATCAGTAAAAAGCTTCGGGTTACTTCTGATAACATCTCTCTCCAGTTTTTTGGTTTTTTTTTTTTAAGATTTTATTTATTTATTTGTTAGAGAGTGAGCACAGGCAGACAGAGTGGCAGCCAGAGGCAGAGGGAGAAGCAGGCTCCCTGCTGAGCAAGGAGCCCGATGTGGGACTCCATCCCAGGACGCTGGGATCATGACCTGAGCCGAAGGTAGCCGCCCAACCAACTGAGCCACCCAGGCATTCCAACTCTCTCCATTTTTAAGGGTAGAAGCATATCTGTAAATACTTAGAATATGAAAAATTTCTAAGGAGGAATAAACTGCTCTCTCAGCATCTTCATAGGAAACAAATGGCACATTCAAACTGAGATTATTCAATTAACTGATAAAGAGATTAATTCTAAGGATCTGGCAGAATTTAGGTAATCCACATGGGATATTGGGTAACATGAATTTGGTCGGGGTATTGGTGACTCTGCCCTACCTAGGCTTTAAAGAGCAAGAGGCTATGTTGTTTGCCAAACTTAAAGACAGAAGAGGCAAACTTGAAGGGGCTATGCTGGGGGTAAATGCATCACAGGGGCTAAAATATACCAGCTCTTGTGACCCTGAAAAGCACTCCTACTGGGGTTCCCTCTGCCACCCAATCTCCAAAACCCAAAAGATGAAACAGAGGCCTGAGGGTAAATGAGCTCATGAAAGTGCCTCAGAGAACAAAATGAATTAGGCAGAGGGAGGATGGGAGAAAAAAAAAACATCTAGCCCAATATTTATACCTATTTTATGGAAGAGGAAGCTAGAAAAGTCATGGTTAGTAAATGGCAGAGCTAGGATTCAAAACTAGGTTGGCCTGATTCAGAGCCTTGCTGAGTTTGCAGCAATGTCTGGTGAATGGCATCTTCTCTCAAAGGACTTGCAGTATTGTAAAGGCTAACCTACAAAGAAGAGAGCAGTGCAGTGTAATCAATATCAAAATGTCAGGTAGGTTTCCCAGTCTGTAAGCCATGGCTGTCCTTTTTCCCCTCTAAGGTGCAAAATGAGGAACCACCGTGTAATTTTATCTAGGAATGGGTTTAGAATTGGCCCTCCAGGTGAAAATTATGAGAGGGCATTAGAGGAGCATCCTATCCCATAGTAAGTGTTGCAGTGTTCATGTAAAGATGTTGGTGGTTGCAGCAAGCCAAGCTTCTAGGTCTCATACCATCTCTATCTTTGACCTTTGTCTAGAACCATATTTTTTGTTTTGGCATTTGGAAGAGTTCCTGGAGGCTACAAATATTTTAATTAAAGGATCTTTAGAGTGTTGCTATTGTTATTATTATTGCTATTGTCTTTGAAGATCCAGGTAATGGGAACTTTATCTCTGTTGATCATACTCATACTTTTATTCTAAATCTAGGATTACCATAAAATACAAATCTTGTCAGATGGCAGAATTTAAAATGATTAGAAAGTACTTTGGAAAAAACGAAGGCTGCTCTTTCTTCTTAGCCCTGCATGTGTGGAAATATTCTGTAAAACTTCAGTGTCAGCATCCAAACATAAAGGATGCCACTGTGCATTCATAAAACCCCTTATATTATACTATGGGATCATTTTCAACCGTTGTCACTGTGCTACAAAGGACAGCTTAATAACTCTGGTCTACACTCTGTGATTACATACACTCAGATGCTAATTTGATATAATTGAGTGTGCTCTTTTGTTTGATTCTACATTCAGTTTATGTTTAATATGGGAAGACTGTATTTAGTAGTGGTTATCGAGGGTAGAATAAGCCCCACAGGTGTTCCCCCAGAATCAAGCTTCCAAGTCACCTTTTCCATTAGCTGCTAACATTGTTAATATCTGAGGCAGCTGGTGTGGGAATGAGAGAAATTTGTAGTTTCTTTACTTGGGACAAGATTCATTTAACCCAGATCTGAATGCTCTATTTCTATGGCACATCTGTTTTGGTGGCACAAAGTATGCATTTTTCTTTTTTTACTTAAACATTTTCAATTTTATAAGATTATCTATAAAAAGATGCCTGATCATTTCTTGGTCTTCTCCTATGAATCATTTAATTGATAAATCCCACAAATATAAGATTCAGATATATTTTGTCACCAAAAGTGTGGTTTTTTGAGTCATATTAATTCTGAACGCTTCTGGTTTTTTTTGTAATTTGTTTTTGATATTCACAGTTTGCAATTTCACTATCGTAACAGGAGGTAACAGTAAAACTTAATCTATTACAAGTAATATAATCATTATTTGAATACCTTCTTTCAAGAATATCACCTAGCACCTAGGTTTTTGTTTGATTTCTCATTATTTATGCATCTTTCCTCATAAACATAAGAACATATTGTGGTTTCAAATTGATTGTTATATTCGTGAAAGTCAAATACCTATTTATTATATAAGTAGGTGAATGCATACACACATGCACACACACACACCTTGCCTAGAAATGTTGAATTTTGTATTAATACTATTCCTTATGAATTTTGAAAGCATGTGTCATAGTAGATTGTATTTTTATTTGAAATTATTTATTGCTGGACAAAAAAGTACTTAGGACATCAGCCCATTTGGGGAGCTTGGTCATGTGACACTTTAGCCAATCAATGCAACCAGAATCAACAGCCATTATGTCTGAGAAGAAGGTTTAAGAAGTATTAGGTGGGTCTTTCATTTTCTTTCTGCCCATGAGAATGGCGTATCCTAGATGGAGACTGCTCCTTTAGATTGCTACTTTCATCCTAGATGAAAAAGACAAATAAAGCAGAGATGATCTCCAACTTCAGTGTAATGCAAGCAAGAAATAAATCTTAACATTGTGAACCATTATACAGTTTGTTGTAATTGTTAGCACAACATACCTAGGAAAAGATAACTAACTGACTATAAATTGGTACCTATAAACAGAATGCAGTCTAGTAGAAATCCCAAAATATATGGCATTTGCTTCAGGGCTTTGGAATGGAGGTGTGGGAACCCTCAGGAAAGACAGGAAAAATGGACAAACTTTATCAAATCATGATATATTTGGTAAATCTGTCTCTTATGATAACTTGAAAGGCTGATAATGTACTAACAAACTTGTAGTTTTAGATGAGGAAGTTGGGAAACAAAATGTGACTGATAGGACTTGGTTGCTTTTGACAGCATTAAAGAAGATTAAAAGAAATACATGAACTTAACAAAATAACGGAAGGAACATGTGGCTCTAGAAATTTCTCAAATTGCAGGATTGAAAGATACAACTGTTTATTTTCTTCAACCACTAACAATAAAATTGACAAATGCTTTGAATAACAAAGACTTACTGAAGTTTGGCCTAGGGCAAAGATGGAATCAAGGAGGCTACTGACTTGCTTTAGCAAAACTCCACGACAAGATTAAATTGGCTCTCAGAATTTTTTTTTTTTTAATTTGGGCAAAATTGCTTACAGGGAAAACAAAGAAGCAAAAAACAAACAGTATTGTTTTTCTACTGAAAACCGATAATCTTAAGGTATTGACAACTAAGCCTAAGGAGAGCAAGGTGCATTTCAGAAAGAATTATAGACATGTTTACTGGATCATGGAGCTTATTAAAATCATACAGATGAAGATTTGAGAGGTTTGTATTGCCAAATAACTCCTAGGCTGGACCAAAAAACCCAAATACAGCAAAACAAACAAAAATAAAGCAAAATGAAATATGAGAGTTAAAACAACATTGAGCTCCCATTTATGGACAAGATGCATCTGCTAACACTAATTAGGCCCCCAAGAAGGGCATAGATTTAATACTTCTTTAGATGTGTCCAAGGAAAATGAAAAGGCTCTATCTGAGAAGGAGCCATAACCAAGAGAACCTGGTGATATAATCAGAAAGCAGAAGTAGAGTAATTCTGGAAATTTCTTTACCCCTAAAGTAGATGGACACTTCAAATATCTTCCAAGAATAATTTCAGGTTTGCTATGGACCAATTATTTTATGGCTCCCATTCTTCATTTCTGTTGCAGGCTTTATTGAAATTAACATGTCCCTGTGCCACTGCTAAATGTTTGGTATTCTAGGGTGGATGTTATTTTAGGATAAACTTGTTTTTGTAGGTCACATATCTTTGGATCAACAGTAGCCATACTGTTGATGTAGAGACATGCATGAGACCTTAGTCTTGAGTCTAATGTCATGATTGGTTGGGACTTTTTGAGATGACATCTTTGGGAAAGAATGGGTTTACTTTGTGTGCAGTTGGAAGGCAAGAGAATATGTTACTAAGAGGATGAGATGTAACAGACTGTCTTTATTATTACCATTTATTCATGTTCCTTCAGTAAGAGGATCCTGAATACCTTCCTATTGCCAAGTGAATAAAGGTGAATCTTCCTGGGAGGCATTTACTTCTGTGACCCACTGATGTGAGACATAGCTAAGTGATTTAATTTTGCCAATGTGATAAAAGCTGAAATGTGCACACCATATCTGAGTAGAAATTTATGAGCCATGAAGTGGGTCAACCATTCTCTTTTGCCTCTGTCTTCAGAGCAGTATGTCCCAGAATCCAGCTGCTCCTTCAGCCTGGATCCTTTAATGAAGACAAGAGGAGTAAAGAGCCACATCTGACACACATACAGCAAACATGCAAACAGAAGTGAGAAACAGACTTTGATTATTAGAAGATTCTGAGCTTTGAAAGGGTCACCTAGGAATGACTGTGTGTGACGTGCATATTTTAAACTCTTTTTTCATTTCTCCTTTTTCTTGGTAAGAGTATAAAAGGATAATAAAGGCATTTTCCAGTGAGATGTTAAGGAAAAAAGCTAGGTATCACTTATAGTCATTTGGATGTGTGATAGGGCAGGTAGTAGGGAAAGGAGATATATGGCCTCTGGTTTCTTATTCCACAGTTTAAGACATAGGAGAGAATGTTTAAGTGAAGCCCCAAAGAGGAGGTTTCATCCTTTCCATTGTTATATAATCATTGTGTCACTCAGCTCTCATTGATATTGATTAACATACTTATTACTGTATTGAAATGTAACCACTTTCTTGATCAGGGCGATGTGTTCCTTCACTTTTCATGTTTTCTTCAAAACAGTCTCAGCTAATGTTAAGATTTCTTGCTTTATGGGTTGTCCATACAATTCATCTTTGGCATTTTAGTAGCTCATGCATTTTGCAAAGCAGCCTTCTTACTATTTTCACTTTTTGATAATGTGGTTTATAATGAGGTTAGCTCATCTACCATACTGAACTTGACACAAAGAAAACTAGAATAAAATATTGGTCTTCAAATCTTAAGGTTCAAATTGTACTATTGCAACATTACTCAAGAATGTACATTAGGAAAAATTGTCAGAGGCTTTCAATGTGTCAGAAAGGGCAAAATCTGCATGGATAAATTATAAGAAATTTTTTTCTTTTTTTCTGTTATGCCAAAAAATACCACAGAACAGTCTGTGTTCTGTATTGTTGACCCTAAAGCTCTCTAAAGCACTTCCCTATTTATGTTGGTTTTATTTCTGTATGCTTATGTCTGAGTATGTTTTAATTCAGTCAAGTTTCCATCTCCTATATCTGTGAGTTGTCATACCAGTCCTGTGCTTGACTCTACAGCATGTAAAATTATGAATTTTTTAAAAAGATTTTATTTATCTATTTGACACAGAGAGAGAGATCACAAGTAGGCAGAGAGGTAAGCACAGAGAGAGAGGAGGAAGCAGGCTAAGCAGAGAGCCCGATGTGGGGTTCAATTCCAGGACCCTGAGATCATGACCCAAACTGAAGGCAGAGGCCCAACCCACTGAGCCACCCAGGTGCCCCTGAAATTCAGTTTCGATATAAAGAATGTTATGTCATTGTGATATAATTTGTTTAGAAAAACACTATTTTAATGTGATTCAAGGATATTAGTAGTTTTTGATGTTAAGAGGAAACTAATTCTCAAAATAATACCAAAAATGAAGGGTTTGTAAGAAGGATTAAAGAATTTCTATTGTAATGTTAACACATAATTTATTATTCCTACTTGATAATAACAATGATAATATCGAATATTTTTATAATCCTTATTGTATGCCAGGACCAATTCTAAGTTCTTTACATGTGTTAATTCATTTAACCTTAAGAAAATCCCAAAAGTGTCTATTTTACAAATATACCCATTTTATTTTATTTTTAAATATTTTATTTATGTATTTATTTGAGAGAGTGAGAGAATGCACAAACACATGTGCATGAGCAGCGGGTGAAGCCATGGAAGAGCAAGGAGGCTGGTGTGGGTCTTGATCCCAGGACCCTGAGATCATGACCTTAGCTGAAATCTAGAGTTGGATGCTAAACCAACTGAACCACCCAGGTATGCCCAGATATATCTATTTTAAAGATGAGGAAACTTAGGCACAAATAAGTTAAGCAACTTGGTTCATGGACACACAGCTAATAAGTGGTGAATTTATCAGGCAATATAAACCAGAGCCTCTCTTTTATAATATAATAGATTGACAAATACCAACATTAGAATTTTGATTACTATTTAGATTTCTCAGTCTTCTATTAATAACACCATAAACCATAGGCTTTAGAGTTTTATAAGGAAAAGATCAGTAGTTGGATTTGGTATTAATCCCTAATCTAAACCTTATTATTTTGGTACAGATGATCACCAATATTTTTGTTTATTTTCCATACAGTAAACTTTGGTTGTGGAATCTCAAGTTACTGGGTATTTTGTTGATGGGTCTTACTTCCTAAATTAGGAGACTCTAGAAAGGCAAGAAGGATGATTTATTTATCTTGTTGGCTCTGCATCATCAATGCCTGTCTTTGCAGCTTCTTGTAAGTAAAAGACACCAACCTCATTACTTATGTAAGTTCTTTTTTTTTTTTTTCCCCTAGTTTCTAAGTCAGCCCTAACATCTGGCTTGATGAGTTGTTTTTGTTGTTGTTGTTCCTCATAGATGAACTATTCATGCAGAATCACAGTGAAATCATCCAGTATCTCAGGGGAACCTCTCCTGAAACATTCAAAGTGTCTGGTATTAAAGCAAGACATAAATAAGTATTGTTACCTAGCCAGACCCAATCTGAATTTTCTAGTCACTCTTCTTTATTCCAAAACAAACAAACAACCAAACAAACAAACAAAACACTTCTCAACCTTGTACAAAATTCTTGCATCATCCCTATGGCTATTTTCAGTATTGCTCACTCAGTCTCTTCTGTACCCAGGTCTTTGGTTCCAGATTCTCTACATTTCTGTTCCAACTAATAGAAGTTGCAGATGTCTGCAAGTGCTTTGCCCCTGGAAATTCATTTAGTGTAGAAGCACAAAAGGCATCTGATACATGTTTATAGAGTTCAATTGTAAAGTCCAACAAAGATTTTTCTATGAATAAATGCTTTTAATCTAAATTTATTTGAGGAGGGTAGGGTTAGATAAATTGATAGAATTATAGGAGTTAAACAGTTTAGCAAGTTTAGCAAGAGAATATTCAACAATATTTAGCTATCAATGATTAAATGGACTTTAATGATATGAATTAGATATCCCTGGGTCTAAAAGTGTATTCAAGGGCACCTGGGTTACTCAATTTTCTGAGCAACTGCCTTCTGCTCAGATTGTGATCCCAGGGTCCTGGGATTGAGCCCCACATTGGGCTCCCTGCTCCATAGGGAGTCTCCTTCTCCTTCTCCCTCTGCCTGCTGCTCCCCCTACTTGTGCTCTCTTTCTGTCTATGTCAAATAAATAAATAAAGTCTTTTTAAAAATTTAAAAAATGTATTCCATTATAAAATAACATGTGTATCACACATTTGGTCAAATTGTTATCAAATGGAAATAAACATTTTAATTATGGAGTATATGGTTTTTTTCTTTGTCTATGAGAAATGAGCACTTGGAGAAGAATAGAGGAATAGGATTCATGCAGAGAAATTATTTTAAAAATAGTATAAAAGCAGTTAGTTCATTGATGACCAAGGAAGGATTGTCAGTTTTCATGATTAGGCCTTGAATTCTTAACCAATAACAGTAATGAATGGACTTTTGTTATAGAGATTAATAAAATGATTAAGGCATGTTACTGAAAGATGGGCATGAGAAGGGTTTGGGAAGGAGCAGAGCTTGGAATTCTTCTTTTCCCATTATTTGCAAATTGTGAGAGAAAGCCTATGGTAGAAGCAGTATCTGGAAATAATATGATTATATTTCAGGGCAACAGTTATTTCAGGGATACAAAATAACCTAGGTTCTGATGGACAAGAGAAGTGTGGCAAAGGCAGGCCTTAGCGAAACTGGTATTTAAAGTTCAGGCTGACAGTTGGTATCTGGGCTGTGTGTAGAGTAAGGGGATTCTAATCTTGGGCTGTGATTCAGGTTCAAGGAATCCATTTTCTAAGAGGGAAATGTAGGGTGCCTGGTTGGCTCAGTGGGTTGAGCCTCTGCCTTCCGTTCAGGTCATGATCTCAGGGTCCTGGGATTGAGCCCCATGTTGGGCTCTCTGCTCAGTGGGAGCCTACCTCCCCTTCTCTCTCTGCCTGCCTCTCTGCCTACTTGTGATCTCTGTCTGTTAAATAAATAAATAAAATCTTAAAAAAAAAAAAAAAAAGAGGGAAATGTAGCTAAGTTTTGTACCTAGCAGGTCATGAACAGGGACTCACATTACTTTTGCCCATCTGAATAACCTGGTGGAACTTTAAAATATCTAGATGGCCAGAACCCACCCCCAGCCCAATTAAATTGTAGTTCAATTTTTCTGGGGTGACTTGGAACATTAGTTAGCTTGCCCACTGTTTTTTGCTGTTGGCTGCTGTTTGTTTATATTTTGGTTTTAGTTTGTTTGGTTTTGTTGTTTAAGTTCCTGGAGATTCTAGTATACAACTGGGATTGTGAGCTCTGCTTTATAGTGCATACAGAGTACCTGGGGATTTTGTGGAAATGAATAGTTTGATTTTAAACTTGAAGCAAGGCCAGAGATTCTGTATTTGTACCAAGCTCCCAGGTACTGCTGTTTCACACACCATACTTTGGGTCCTAAGATCTACCTTATGACCTAACACTTAACACCAGGGAAGAAGGTTCCCTTATTAGAACCCGGAGAAGTCATTATGATGAGCTCACATTTCAGAATTAGTTCATCCATCTGGTCTATCCTAGAAAAAGTTTTAAAGTCAATCTTCACAGTAGTGTTTCCCATTCTTTAAAAAATTCTTGATCCCTAAATGGCATTTGACTCACCTCATGGTGTCCACAAATAGTTGTATCTTGTCAAGCTTTGTTTTTTGAAGTTTGTATTAGGACTTGATAATTTCTTTACAAACTATGTAAATATGGATATGCTAATGGATATTGGATATGCTAATATTCTACTTCTTGCCACACAGCTTTTTATATTTTGTACCACAAGAACATAATTTGTTTCTTAGTTCTTAAAAAACAAACAAACAAACAAACAAACAAAAAACTTGAACATTATTTGACAAGATATTACTATGCCTCATATTGGAAGTGCAAATTCTTTTTTAAGATTTTATTTATTTATTTGACAAAGAGAGATCACAAGTAGGCAGAGAGGCAGGCAGAGACAGAGGTGGAAGCAGGCTCCCTGCTAAGCAGAGAGAGCCTGATGTGGGGCTCCACCCCAGGGCCCTGAGACTATGTCCTGAGCTGAAGGCAGAGGCTTAACTCTCTGAGCCACCCAGGTGTCACTGGAAGTATGAATTTTTAAGTCATTTTAGTAATGACAGCTACCAGATCCATTTCTAGAGAATTATGCCATTCATCTTTTTTTTTTAATCACACTAAGGAAGACTTAATCACCACCAAAAATGAAATATAATGAATGATTTCTGGAGAATTATAGTAACAAAAATTAGAGAACTCAATTTGCCAAAAAAGGAAAATGTGTTCTTTTTGGTATTGCAGCCGTGTTTTTAGGGAATCCACTAGGGTCATAACATGCTGATAAAATTTGCACCATTATCACTATATTCATAGATACTTTTTCAGTACATTAGAGTGAGCCTTCTAAATTCTCCTATGTAAATAAACAATCATTTTAATATGTAAATTAAGAGATTGTATTTGGCATATTGCAAAGCCTTCCCAATACTCTTAGTCTACCTACTTGCTTTTTGGGGTTAGTTGAACAAAACAATAATTTATCAAATCTCCTGTGTGGCATGTCTGTTTACATGAATTTCTCTAATGTTTTTTGCTCATATGCTGTTGGGATTTGAGAAAATAATTGTATATCTTAGAATAGATTTGATCTCTTTATTAGTAAGATATGTGAGAAGTCATATGTATTGGTTTTCTATTGCTGTGTAACAAATTATCACTTTAAGGGCTTAAGGGAACACAAGTTACAGTTTGGTAGGTCAGAATGGTTTACAGGGTCAGGATTCTTGCTATTGGTGAACTGGGTCCTCTGCTTGGGTCCTTACCAAGATGAAGTTAAGCTGTTACTTAGGGCTATGATCTCATCGGAAGCTTGGCATCCTCTTCCAGCTTCACTTGTTGCCAGGATTCAGTTGATTACACTTATATGACTGAAGCCCTCATTCTGAGAAGGTTCCTACTGTTCTCTCCCATATAACTCCAAAATGTGGCTGTTTGCTTCATTAAGGCCCACAGGAGAGCATATCTGGCATGTGGAATACTTTTGACTTCTTGATTCTGAATATTAGATCTTCTTTTACAGAGCTCATCGGGTTAGGTCAGGCCCAGAGTTAATATTCCCATTTTTTATTAAATTAAACTGATTAGAAGCCTTACTTATGTCTGAAAAATCCCTTCCCCTTTTCCATATAGCAAAGTCTAAAAACAGGAGTTTAAATAATCTCCCCAAACTAAAGGGGTTTATTCAGGCACCTTAAGATCTAATGGAAATTGCTTTGTTGGATTTGGAACTTAAGGCTTAAGACCCACCACCCTTTTCCCCTTCCAGTTCCTCCCTGTTAGAATGAGAAAGTCTATCCTATGCCTGCTCCACTATCGTACCTCAGAAGCACATAATTTGTCTAGTTTGAAAAAATCACAGCTAGAATGGAATTTGGCTTTGGATGAATTGGACTTCAAGTCTCACACATATCTTATTTAGAAGGTACTTAGGTGAAACTGTGGACTTCAGAATTGATGCCAGAATGACTCAACGATTTTGGAACTCTTAGGATGGAATGAATGTTATTTATATATGTATATGTACATATACATATATAAAACTGGGATGCCCAGATGGCTCAGTCAGTTAAGTGTCCAACTCGGTTTTGGCTGAGTTCTTAATCTTAGGATCATGGGATTGATTGAGCCCCATATCAGGCTCTGTGCTCAGCAGGGATTCTGCTTGGAATTCTCTTCCTCTCTTTCTCTTTCTACCCCTCTCCCACCATCTTTCTCTAAAATAAATAAACAAATCTTTAAATAATAATAATAGTAAAATAAGATGCCATTCCATTGTTCTGTCTTTTATAATTTCTGTTCATTAGTCATCTTTTAGTCTTCTTTTAATGAAATATAATGTATCTACTTTTCTTTTAGCTGTTCTTAAGATTTTCTAATTTTTTATTTTATTTATTTTATTATTATCATCATTATTATTATTTTTGCAGTTTTCTTACTGTGGCTTTCTTGGTATTTATCCTTAGATTATGCTTATCTTCATGAATCTGAACTGACATCTTTCAAAAGATTTGAAAATCCATTACCATTATCTCTGTAAATATTATACCATATTTTCTTTCTCTTCTTTCTCTACGACTCTCATTACAGGTATATTAGAATTTTTAAACATTTTACATGACTTATATGCTCTGTCCTTTTTCCCTTATCTATTTTATTTTTCTGCTTTAGTTTGTATATTTTCTATTAAATTCTCTTTTAGTTTACAAGTCCTGTGGTTTTCTGCTTGCCATCTGCTATCCAACTCATCCATTGAGTTCTGAGTTCCAGATATTTTATTTTTCAATTATAGAATGTTTGTTTTTATATGTTGCAATATTCTGTTGAAACTTCTTTGCTTTCACTGTCTTTTTCCAAATTTATTCTCTATTCTCTTAAACATTATGATCATGTATATTTCAAGTGTTTGCTTGCTAATTCTCTTATCTGTTTAATCTATTGGTAAATGTCTTCTGTTTTCTTTTGATTTTCTAAAGTCTCTGCTTTTTCTCAGCTCTAGAATATATATATACATATATATACATATATACATTTTATTGTTTGCCAAATATTATGTGTAAAGGAAACACAGAAACTCAAGTTATTATTACTTCCACCTGAGGGTGTTCTCTTCTCTGTTATATAGATAAGAAGGAGCTGAAATCTCAATAAAATCATGACTAATTTGTCATAGAAACTTGGTTATAATTTTACTGAGACTCATTCTTTCTTGTGTTTGTCTTCTCTCTTGGGAATGACACTCTTGAAATTTTTATTGAAAGCCTGGGTTTTCCCTATGTCTTTACCTTTTTGAGATTTCAGCATACTATGTTTTACCCTCTAAAGTTTTCCCGCCCAGCTCTCATGCTTCTAAACACATGCAGCATTAATATCTGGCTAATATCCTGAAGGAGTGGCCAGCCAAATGTTTGAAATTGTCCACTCTCCTAGCAGGTCTTTCTTATCTGAGGTCTATAGGACATTGGATGTTTTATGGTGCTTTTTGACCTTCTAAATAAACTCCTAGTTTTTCTGCACACTCTTGAAATTCCACAATATTTTTTTTAAGGAAACACTGGCCTAGCAATGAGGCTTCTTAAATATCTAAACTGTTATTCTTATACTATTTGAACATTGAGACTTTAGTTGGTTTTTTTTACACCAGCAGAGTATGTAAGTTTAGAGTAAGCTTGAACATCAACTTATCACTAGGAAATGCCCTTAATTTGGCAGATTCCCCTAGAGGGAAATATCTGATGGACATTAAATCTCCTTGGAATGTTCTCAACTTTCTGGAATTATAGTTCATCTAATGCTTGTTCTTTTAAAACTTAATGCCTATAAGCCAGTAATCTCTTTGACATTGGCCGAAACAACCAATAAAACTAAAAGACAACCTACTGAATGGGGGAAGGCATTTGCAAATGATATATTTGATAAAGGGATATATATCTCCCAAAAAACAATAATCCAATTTAAAATGGGCAGAAAACATGCACAGACATTTCTCTAAAGAAGACATACAGATGGCCAACAGACACATGAAAAGATGCTCAACATCACTTACTATCAAGGAAATGCAAATCAAAACCACAATGAGATAACACCTCACATCTGTCAGAATGGCTGAAATAAAAAACTCAAGAAACAAGTGTTGCCAAACATGTGGAGAAAAAGGAACACTTTTGCACTGTTGGTTGAAATGCACACTAGTGCAGCCCCTGTGGAAAACAATATGAAGGCTCCTAAAAAAAATTAAAAATGGAGCTACCATACCATTCAGCAATTGCACTACTGGGTATTTACCCAAAGAAAATGAACGGTAGTAATCCAAAGGGATATATGGCACCCCTATGTTTATTGCAGCATTATTTACAATAACCAAATTATGGACATAGCCCAAGTGTCTATCAACAGATGAAAGGATAAAGAAGATGTGGCACACGCATGCACACACACACACACACACACACACATGAATGTTACTCTGCTATAAAAAAGAATGAACTCTTGCCATTTCTAACAGTATCTAGAGAGTATAATGCTTAGTAAAATAAGCCAGTCAGAGAAAGACAAATACCATATGATTTCAGTAATACGTGAGATTTAAGAAAGAAATAAACAGAGAGGGGAGGAAGACAAACTAAAAAAGCACACTTTTAACTACAGAGAATAAACTAATGGTTAGCAGAGGGGCGGTAAGGTGGGGTCATGGGTGAAATCGGTGAAGGGGATTAAAGGTGAACTTATCTTGATGAGCACTGGGTGTTGTACGGATCTGTTGAATCACTATATTGTACATCTGAAACTAATAAAACACAGTATGTTAACTCTTTACGAGAATTAAAAGAAGTAAAAATAATAATGAAAAAATTAAAAAATAATGCTTATGAAAATGACCTTCAAAAGATATTCAGCTTTTTAAAATTGCTTCAGTGAAAGCATTGTCTGTTATAGTCTATTACATTCTTCTCATAGTGGGAGTTCCCAAGGTAGCTTCTTTTCCTTCTTAAAGTGAAATTTATTGAATGTACAATTTAAGGGATGCCTGGTTGCTCAGTCAGTCTGCCTTTGGCTAAGGTCATGATCCCGCCCGGAGTCCTAGGATCAAGTCCTGCATCGGGCTCCCTGCTCAATGGGGAGCCTGCTTCTCCCTCTGCCTGCCACTCCTCTGCTTGTGCTCTCTCTCTCCCTCTCTCTGTCAAATAAGTAAATAAAATCTTAACAAAATAAAAAAAGAAGAAAAAAATACAATTTAAATGCAGTGAAATTTGCTCTCAGTATGTGCTTTGATGAGCTTAGACAAATGCATAAAGCCATGGAATCACCATCACAACGATAATAGAGAAAAGAGAATATTTGCAGCACATCATAAAGTTTCCCTGTGTACTTTTCTCACAATGACTTCCTTCTGCAACTAGCCCCTGGCAGGCATTAAACCCTTTTCTTATAGTTTTACCTATTCCAGAATGGAAATACAATATAGCATGCAGTCTTTTGTTCCTCATTTCTTTCACTTAGATTAAGGCTTTGTAGGTTCAGGCATATTGTTGCATAAACCAGGAAGTTCATTGGTTAATACCACTCCAATTGTATTTCATTATGGATGAGTTAATAGACATTTGTAGTGGTGTTAGATTTGGTGATTATGAATGAAGTCCCTATATGGGGACATATGTTTCCAGACTTCTTGGAGTGGGTTGAAGAGGCTTTGTTTGTTTTCAGTTAGTAATTGCATATAGGTATTTGAATAGATTTGTTTTTATTTCCCTTGGGTAAATACCTAGGTGAAGAATTACTATGTTATATAATAATAAGATATTTGACTTCATAGGAAATTGACAAACTATTTTCCAACAAGGCTGTATTATATTTTTATTCCCCACTAGCAATGTGTGTACAAGTTCCACTTGCTCCTTATCTTCACCAACACTCAGTTTTTTCAATTTCTTTTAACCATTCTAGTTGGTATATAGTGATTTTAAATTCCACTTCACAAATATCTAACAATATTGGGAATCATTTCACTTGCTTATCTATAATCTATATTTTCTCAGTGAAATGTTCATTTTTGCCCATTTTTATTGAGTTCTTTGACTTCTTATTGAGTTGTAAACATTCATTGTATCTTATGAATATATGTCTTTCATCAACTATACTTTGTAAAGATCTTCTCCTTATCTATAGGTTGTCTTTACCTTTTCTTACAGTATTCAGCACTCAGCTAAATTTTACCCAGATTCTTAATCTACAGAAACTGTTAGATAATAAATATTGCTATTTTAAACCACTATGTCTGGGATAATTTGTTATACAGCAATTCACAATTAATATGCCAATTATGCCATCACCGTTTGTTAAAAAGATTATTTTTTTACTGTTGCATTACCTCAGTAATTTGGTTGAGTTAACTATAGTCAATTAACCATAAATGTGTAAGTCTCTTTCTGAATGCTTCCCCCCCATGTATCTATATGGCTTTCCTTTTACTAAAGTATCATATTTTGATTACGGTCACTGCATGGTCTATAGTTCCTATTTATTGCTGTTACTGAAGTTCCAAAGATTACATTTTGAGAGCCACTGCTTTATAAGATTTTTGAGAGAGAGAGCACACAAGCAGGCAGGGGCAGAAGGAGAGAGAGAGAATATCTTAAACTGGGCATGGAGCCTGACACTGAGCTCAAGCTCATGACCCTGAGATCCTGACCTGAGTCAAAATGAGGAGTCCAACGCTTAACTGATGGAGCCACCCAGGTGCCTCAATAGCCACTGCTTTAAAAGATTAAAAGCCAGGTGTACTTTATTAAGTACTACAGGTTTAAATTTCTGTGACTAATTACTTGCACTTGTGAGCTTGTCAGGAAAATTGATCTAGTTTGATAGGGACCACCTCATAGAGGATGCATGGCAGGTTACATGACCTCCTTAACTGCCCCAACAGGAACTTAGATAGGATCCAAATCTCTCAAATGACCTTTCCTCGACATGGGACAACCAAGAGGGGGGCCTCCTCAACACGGTGCAGGCAAAGGCTTAACTTTTCAGGAACTACATTCTTGCTTGTACTATTCTGTACTATTCTGTTCCCTCCTTTATCATTTTTCTCTTCTTTACAAATTTTTCCTGATAAACATTCCCTGGACATCTGAAATTAAACCCCTGCTTACGCTCTGCTTTTAGGAAACCCAACTGAAGATACCCAAGAATCTAATTCATGCATATTCATATCCATTCTTAGGGCACTTTTGCTCAAATGTTGGTTGAAGAATAATAAATATATGAAAATTCTGTGGCACAATAGCCATAGACTACTATCTCCAGATTTTATCCAGAAGGTCCATTTCACTGTAAGTTCTGTCTTCAGGTTAATTTTTATTTTTAAGATTTTTTTTTTTCTGATTTTATTTATTTGACAGAGAGAGACACAGTGAAAGAAGGAACACAAGCTGGGGGAGTGGGAGAGGGAGAAGCAGGCTTCCCGCTGAGTAGGGAGCCTAATGCAGGGCTTGATCCTAGGACCCCAGGATCATGACCCAAGCCAAAGGCAGACACCTACTGACTGAGCCATCCAGGCACCCCTCTTCAAGTAAAATTTAAGAAATATTAAATAATTGGTGCTTTTCATGGAAGAAATAAGAAAGAACTTTCTTGTCACAGTGATTCCCTAAAATCCAGTTAATGAGACAGATTAAGGGAAATGTAGCTTTTGAAATATGGCCTAGTAGGAGAGGACATAGAAAGCAGTATTCTTTTCATAGCCAATATCACTTTCAAAGTTTTGATCTGCAGCCTCAAAATTTCAGTTTCTATTTCTTGTTGGAGATCTGCATATTCACCCTTTAAAAGAAGTAGGAAATTCACATAATATTAAAATGGTTATGAATGTTTTAATGTAAAGATATGTTATCCAGATAATTAGCCCACAGTTTTGAAATCTTTTCTGTGGACCTGAGACATAATGATTTCACAAATTCAGCTGTGAAGTGGTTGATTGAATACCTGTCACAGTAGAAAATTCTGTGCCTCTAACTTATCAGAATAGCTCTCACACTGAGATACCAACTGTGGGAAAAAGGTAAGCACTGCTGGAATGCAACTAGACTAAGGTGAAAAACAAAGCATAATTGAAGCATAAGATTTTTTTTTTAAAGATTTTGTTTATTTATTTGACAGAGAGAGATCACAAGTAGGCAGAGAGGCAAGCAGAGAGAAAGGAAGGGAAGCAGGCTCCCTGTTGAGCAGAGAGCCTGATTTGGGGCTCGATCCCAGGACCCTGGGATCATGACCCGAGCCGAAGGCAGAGGCTCTAACCCACTGAGCCACCCAGGTGCCCTAAAGCATAAGATTTTTTTGTGGTTAAATATATATTTGATTTTTAAGACAAAAGCATTTCTATAAGAACTAGACTATCTAAGGCCAGGTCTTAGATTATTTACAATGTGTATTTAAAAAGAGGCTTTTGCTAAACAACAACAAAAATACATTAAGATAATTACAAAGTTCTAATTATTCTTTCTTTTAAAAATGGCTTGTCTGCTAGGAGTTTAATAGGTGAAAGGATTTTAAGGGGGTTATAGAGAAATTGTTATAGTAATCATAGAAGGAAAAAGTGCTGAAGGTATCATGGAGCCTCATAATTAAACAGAAACTTACAGCTCAATTAAATTTAAGCATCATTATGCATAAAACATCAGTGAATACCAAGAGACTAATAAAAAGAAGTACCATTGATGTTAATAGGCAAAAGGTAAGGATCATGTAGATTGGACCAAGTATTACAGATAAAGTCAGGAGAAATGTGAATGATACTAGAAACTAGAACTCATTCCTTTTTCTAATAGGTGGATGGATATATTCTTTTTTTTTTTTTTTTTTAATATTTTATTTATTTATTTTTGAGAGAGAGAGAGAGAGAGAGAGAGAGCGCACAGGCAGACAGAGTGGTAGGCAGAGGCAGAGGGAGAAGTAGGCTCCCTGCCTAACAAGGAGCCCGATGTGGGACTCGATCCCAGGATGCTGGAATCATGACCTGAGCCGAAGGCAGCTGCTTAACCAACTGAGCCACCCAGGCGTCCCGGATGGATATATTCTTGACACAGAAGAGCTCCCTACTGTCTCAGATTTTTTTAAAGATTTTGTTTATTTATCTGAGAGAGAGAGAGAGAGAGAGGGAGAACACACAGAAGCAGTGGGGCAGCAAAGGGAGAACAGGCTCCCTGGTGAACAGGGATCTCAATGTGGGTCTTGATCTTAGGACCCTTGGGTTCATGACCTGAGTTGAAGGCTGAGTACCCAGGTGCCCATACTGTTGCAAATTTTTATCTCAAGTTTAAATGAACATCATGAATAATGATTTTTATTTTGAATGAAGAGTTTGAGCTATGAAAAATATAATATAAATATATTTATATATTTATGTGATTTATTTGGAAAAAGGAAAATAAGTGGTATATATGGCTGCCAAATCATCCACCTTCTAATTCACTCTTGTAAAACAGTTTTTTTTAAGAGATTGAAGTTAAGTTATTCCAAAGAAGGGCCGTTTAACTTTCAGGATTCATGACACAGATAAATTTTTATGAAACATGTAAGGTTAAATATTTTCTTTGAAAGAAAGGTTGATTATTACATAATTACAAACTCTTTCTTTTTAGAAGAGCTAACACCTTGTCAAAAAGGAACTTTATGATTGACTCTATATACATAGGTAGATAGATAGATATAAATATATCTTATCTATTTGCCATCTATATCTTTTCTAACTTATATAGATGTATCTTATCTATGAATCTTTATCAGTGGTTGAGATTTCTAGATAAGAACATTTGATACTTCTGGGTCTTAGTTTTATCATATGTAAAATATGGAAGATGGACTACATGATTTGCAAAGTCCTTTTGCCTTTTAAAAGTTTTTGAACTCTGATAACCTTTAAGATCATTTCTACCACAACTTTTCATGAATATCTAGTTCTTACAAATGGGGTTGTTTTGGTCATAGAAAAGAAATCTTTTGCTTAAGCAAAGTGTTTTTGGACATAGTCAGTGCGAACTCAGGCACCTGAGTGTGGCATTAATACATTATTGGAATTATATCAACAGTGAATGTCTAACTTCTGTCTGATTTTTAATCTGGAAAGAAGTCATGTAATTCATAGTATTCTAAGATGTACTATGATTTCTACATTTGTACTGAAATATTTTCCTCAACGCTTCTCCTATCTTGGACAGCTTTTTGTATGTGTGACATGCCCCCCAATTTTTCCTCCATCCCTGTAGTATTATTGATGCAACAATAAACATGTGGGCTTTGAATAGACTGAAGTCAGAATCACTTTGGCCTCTTGCTTTGCTCTGCGCACATTAGGGAATCTTTCTTTTTGTTTCACTCCTTTTGTAGGCTTTCTGTCCCTCTTCAAAAGGACAGATGTCTCATTTTTTTGGAGAGGCTCCTTCTGTTATAGGCATCTGTGCTAACTTATTGCCATAAAAATTGAGAAAGGTTATAGGGAAAATATGCTCAGGTAAACAAAGTGTGCAAATTTAATCTGGAACAAGAATGCTAGTCAAATATTCTCAGAATTATCGTCCTACAAAGACAAGGGTTAAGGTTCTGAATTTGATGTAATAAAAGTGTCTACCTGACCCACTGACCAACATAAATTACAGCAATACTCAACTTTGTTCAGCTTTCTGCTCCTTCTCTAATGTTTACAATCCCCCTTCTTTGTTTCTTTGTTCTTATATATCTCTCCCTCACTTCGTTCTCTTCCTTCCTTAATTTTTTGTGACCTGACATGATATCAAAGAATTAATATTATAATGGACTCTGGAGAAAAAAAAAATCATTGTATCACCTCAAAAGGGAAAATTTAACTACATTTTACCTTATGTTCACATTGTGTGTATGTTATGGTGGGAGAATTTTTTAAGCTTTTGTCTGTGCTTTTATTTTACTTTTAACCAGATTAAACTTATAGTTTTAGATTTTGGTAGCTCAGCAAATTTTCTATTGCTGTGTCAGTTATTCCTCTTGTGGCTGAAGTTTATTCTGATAAAAAAAAATGTGGCTTTCTAAACTTGTAATTAATTATTAAGTCATATAGTTAGAGATTTATTTGTATCTCATGAGTAAAGTTACAGCTTGGTTAATTTTGACTTTGATCTCATATTTCACATTGACTAAGTAACCTAGAAAATAACACTATTTTTCCAGAAAGAAATCTCCTAAGGACACCAAAAAGGATGAATATGTTGTTTGGTTTCAAGATGGCATAGGCTTAGGTTTGCATTCTTACAGCATTACTTCTAATAATCTGAAAGGACATCTAAATTTTGGGACTTATAAATTATCCTCTGACTGCATACTATTGCAGATTTCCTCATAGGTTTATTTTGGTTTTTATCTTAATTTCAACATAGTTTGCTGAGGTGTGACAGAGACTAAACATAACTAAAACTATGAAATTTTGAAAAAAAATAACAAAAAGTCTTTGAAAAGGATTAGGTTGAAGGGCATTACAAGGCTCTAAAGTTGCCTGGAAATAAAATGGAAGGACATAAGTTCATGCTATTATTATTATGTTAGGATTTCAGTTAAAATCTACAAGTCACAGTGCTCACATATTCACAATGAAAACTAATATTGTCTTATGCTAAAATTATTCAGATTTTGCTAAGGACAAAATATGAACATTTTAGTAAGGTGCTATTTTTTTCCACATATATAGAGATACATAGGTAGATATCTATATCTATCTACCTATACCTATCTATCTCTCTCTCTATATATATCATGTAACCATTCTTTTTCTATATAAATTTCATGAATAGTTGAAAGAAACACCTATTGATATGAAAGCTAATTTTGTTAAAAATAAACTATACACATTATAAATTATACAAATAAATGTAACAGATTTTAAAATATTTTTAATAATTTGTTATACTGAGGGAAAGGCATTGCATTTCAAAGTTAAAATAGTATAAAAATTTTAGTCTCATCTAAAATATTTGGCTCCTATTTTGTCATATAAAATATTGCTATTCTTATTTTTAAATTGGAAAGGTTTGAAGTTTAAATTATCTGAAAATTTGAATAGGTCAACTTATATTAATTTTCAAAATAGCTTCCCCTCAATATAGCACTGTTTTTTTTCACTGTCAGAAAAAAAAGCTACATACTATTTCCTCATTGTTAATGACATTAAAATGAATCATAGGATGGTATTAAGAGTCCATAACATAAGAAATGCATTACCAATAGTAAGAATTTTCTTTTAGATAATTCATGGAACTTTTTAAATTATAATCTGATTTTTCTAATATCGAACTTCCTTTTTTCTTGCTTTCTTTCTTTTTCTCTTTCTTTCTGACTCCAATATGTATGTGAGTTATCACAAATACTTATTTTTAGATAATTTTAAAGGATTTTAGCAGTGATTTATATGGGGTTATTAATAAAGCTATTTGGATAATCAATTTAACCAATCTCCTCTTTCCCCCTTCTTTTCAACTCCTCTCCACCTGACAATTAAATTTTAGCAATTTTAAAACATCATTTATCTAAAAGAAATGTGACAGGGAAAACATCCATGGCAAACATAAGGGCGTTTTTGAGAGTTATTTGCTAACTCTATGCTGTATCTTAGACACATAATCTTGATGATTTTGAATAAAGTGATTTGATATTTCAAATATAGACAGTGAGTTTAATTTCTAAAATCAGAGAAATCAGACAAGTTGATTGTTTTTTAATAAAGAATTGATCCATTTGATTAAAGTGCCAAACTATTTTACACATTTATTGTTCTTATTTTTTGCTATTACATTCTTACCTGTTTCTTAAAAATACTTGCTATGAAAAAGAATAAGAATCTTCTTTCCCCATTTCAATTGCCCTACTAGTTTCACAGCTGTTTAGTGGGAAACATGTTGAGGAGAAGAATTAAAATATTTTAAAGCCACATAGGATTATTAAAAACTGGAATGAATCCTCTAAATCATTGAGGCAACTCAATGTTCATTCATCAGATGATTTTCTTTAAAAAGGAAAACACACACATGCGCACACACACACACACACAACTCCATACCTTACTGGAAACCTATAATTCACAGCTGTTATTTCAAGCAATGTTCCTAGAGAATGGTCAGAGGAATATACTGGAACATTGGAAGAAGAAGAAATTAGCCAAATTCATCATTTGCGTTTAATTTTGCATTTTCATTCAATTAATTTCCCTTACTTGTCTAGCAAGACTGAACTCCTCTTAAAAGTCATAATTCCTTTCAGTTCAGTGTAAATTATGATGCCTGAGAGTCTTAGTATATGAATAATATGGCCTATTTTGGGGGGCTGCTGTCTAACTGTTATTTTTGGATGGAAAAAACAAAAGCATTTCGTACACTCAAAGCAAAGGTACTAAGTGTTGAAAGTAATCAATGACTTACTTTTATTTTGTCTAAATGACAAGCTTAACAGTTGTCATGGTACTCACCAGTGCATTCTAGAAATCTCATCCTGTCATCATAAAACTGACTATAGCAATATCTGTCTAGAGCTGGACAGAGCCCCAGTGACCCTGTGCTAACATTGTATCCCTGGTGGTCAGAAAGCAAGCAAGAAAGGTAAAAGTAAAGAAACATGTAAACGGCTTAAATGACAGAAAAGTACTCTCAGAAGGAAACCTTTCCTTTCTTTCTTTTTGTTCATAGCTGTCAGAGAAATTCTCTGGACGTATCTTTGCTTTCATTGAACAAGAATCTAAACAGAATTTTATGTCATTATACAAATAAAATTAGTGATGAACTTTCAACTCTTTTTGCCTTTTTCCTCACTACCTTCCTAATTGCAATATGTGGCAGAGTTTACTTTCTGTTCTATTGGGATTATATGTAGATTTGACAATATTATAACATAAGGCACATATTAACAGATGATTGAGGGAAACAAGAAAGAAAGAATGGATCTTCATCTTGTCCCTCTTAAAAGCCAAGAGATTTTATTTTCCCTCTCAGTCCACATGGGGTTGGCACAGATATATCACCAGGTCCTTTCATTTTCTGGAATGTGCCATTTCACCTGGCCTAGAAAAATGAACTCTTGCCACCAGATATTTTCTCAGCAATAATAAAAAGAAATTAAATGTATAGATATAGATATACTAGTTCTATCTGATCTATTTTTAAAAACATTATTATTCTAGTAAACTTATTATTTTCTATAATTTACTCTACGTACATTTTTCTTGGACTTTGGAGCCCTCATATCACTTTAAAACTGCTTAGATTAAATGAAGTTTAATAAAAGGGAGTGCAGAGAAATTCTGTTACTTGTTCTATTTTGAACTTCTAAGTCATAGAGTTCATCTCTTCTTGTTTATCTGTGAATGAGTGAACATAACCTTTGTCAAGAGGCAGATGATTGAATAATAAGGCAAATTACAAAGCCCAATATACTTCTCTTGACCATCAAACAAATCAATCATTCTGGAGCACATTAGGGGGGAAAAAAAAGACTGATAATTAAAATTTTCAGACAGTGTTTGTGTGCCTTAGACTATAAAAAGGATTTTTTCCTTTTTGCAAATCTGTGGGAAATGTACCTTACAAATATATATCAATTTACATAACATACTTTCTCGGCTTTACAAATATTAGAATGAACAGAAATCTTAAGCATGTACTATTTCTAGTTTGTTTGTTTTTAATTTGCCTATAAACATTCAGGAAAGTTCGGAAAACTTACAGATACGACACAAGTGTTTAGTTCTACCCCTCCTGCCTCAAGTGCACAAAGACAAAGCGGTAATCTATCTAGTTTATTTCTTTGAAAATGGTGTTCTTAAAGTACATCTTGCAGACAGATTATCTATCCCTCACAGCAAAGCTTCACAATGGGAGTCTAATAATTGCTCCTTTTCTAATTTCGCTAAATGAGTTATAATTATTTTATGTCTGTTTTATGGTTACTGAATAGTATTAACCTAAACTCTAATTATAATATAGCTTTCAAAGAAATGTATGGACACCAAATTGATGAACAGCCAGCTTATGTAGGAACATCCCATAAAGCAGAAACACAGCTAATAGTTTTAGGAATAGCATGTTAAAATTCAGGAACACAATTCATTTGTGAATTAAACAGGATGTGAATTCATTGAGTTTTTATCTTCCAGGACTAGATAGACAGGAACATGCAATTGTGATTAATACAAATAAAATAAATTTACAGTTAAGCACAAAATTGCCATTTTCCAATATGTTTGAAAGCAATGGTAGATAATTTGGTCCCATATCATACTCATACTGTGAGTATATAGTGGCCATCCAGTCACTTGGATTTATAGCAATCTTAGTGAAATAAACACTATGTCACTAAAGCAGATTGTGTTATTGAGGGAAGCAATTTGCCTATGATGTTTTAGTAGGCAATTGCTATTTTGAAATTCTTCAAGTAGATATTTTAATATTTTAATCAAAGAAAATTGATTTTATCTATGGATTTTTCCTAGAGGAATGAAAGAACAAATGTGTTCTTTAATTTTAAAAAATCCTTTAAGTACTGAAAAATAACTTTTTTAAGGGAAAAAAATACCTTAGTATTTGAAAAACGTTTTTTGAAACGTTTCCATAAGTAATAAATTAGAGAATATTCACACATGGATTGATTAGATGCCTTATGCAATTAAGTGCATTATTAATTTAAAAAGTTTTGTTTTATCCAAATAAATGGCAATCCAAAGCATTCATCACTTAGTCCTTACTACTTGCTTACAAATATTGACTCATATCCACATATTTAATTCAACATGTCTTTAATTTTATTTCTTTAAATTTTGAATGGACAATGTTTATAGATTTATAGTCTGTTTTAGATATTAAAGATAGCACCTAGATTTTTTTAATCTCAAAATTTCTAAAATATACAAATCAAATAATTAAAGAGGTTGAACATATTTTGGTCACTTTATGTTGACTGGAGGATGGTGTTTATGCTCAGTCTGAAAGAAGCAACTGGAAAGCTACTTCTCAAAGTAAAACTTTCAATAAAAAAGTTATAAGGCACATGCTATTTTATTTTCATTGATCAACAATATTAAAATTACTCCATTAGCCATCTTGAATGTATGCATGTACGCATGGCATTTGTAGATTCCAAGTCCTAATTACTACTATGTGTGGAGCATTGACTACCATTTCTAACAATAAAAATATTAAGAATAACAGCCATTATTTAATAGGTATTTATAATGAATCAGATAAGGACATTGTAATGATTATTTTATGAAGAACATAGTAAACTAAGTAATATCAATATCAGTGTTACATGGATGAAAAACCCAGGTCTCAGAAAAGTTAAATACTTTTATCATAATAGTTTAATTGTTGGTGCTGAATATGAATCCCAGAATATTGTTCACATTGTCAGCAACCAACATGTTTTGAATCAGGTGACTAAAAAAGTTACATCAGTCCTTCCTAATGTTTTTCTAAGCCTTCCATATAGGGTTAATTGTTTCCCAAAAGACTTTTCTAAACTCTGGTACAATCCACCAATTATTTATTAAAGAGTTATAATAAGTCAAGTACTGGTACCTATGAGAACCAAGGTAATAAAACATCATCCCTTATTCTCAAGAGGTCTCTGGGCTAGTTCTAAAGACTGATAGAAACATTAAATTTTTATTTAATGTAATAACCCTGTGAAGGTTTGTAGAGTGAGGATATGCAACACAATCTGTGGAATCTAGAAAATACTTCCTATAAGATATAATGTTTGAACTAAATGTTTAATAGTTGAAGAAGAGTTGTCAAATTAAAGAAAGTCAGAGGCTTGGTATAGGCAGAGGGAACTTCAAGATGAAAGCTCAAACCCTTTATCCACTCAGAGGTTAAAAGAGACATGGAAGGGTTGTATCTTGTTTTTTTTTGTTTGTTTGTTTGTTTGTTTTGTTTAGTTTTCCTTCACAGATTGATAAAAGAAAAATGTGAATAGCAGGTAAAGGCTGAGAAAGGATGCAATTATCTGATTGCTTGTCATTTACTACTCTGTGTAATCTTGAAAAATGACTTCTCAATTTCCAGTCTATATTCATTTCCAGATTCTTCATTGTATCAACCAGTCTCACTATTATAATTATTATTTAATTCTTAGAATAACTGCTATAACTTAGAGTATCTTGTTAATGCACAAGTTGAATTTTGACTCATTTTCTCATTTTACCTTGCTCCATTTCCTTATGGCTAGACAAACTGATTTAAAGTTTGGGTCCTGTGTGCCTCTTTTTTAAACTTTAATAAGAGAAAAAATTCTGTTAAACCACACTATAAATATCTGATATTGGTTTTAAGACATAATTTGTTTTTGGTGTAACCTTTTGACCTCTTCTCAGTTCATAAGACTTCTTAAAATGAGCTCATTTGAATGGCTAATAATTTGCTTAGCTAACAAATTCCTGCCTTCCATTATATCTCCTAGCACTAAACAACCTATTGATACACTAGAAAAATAATTTGATAAAGAGTTCTATAATATCAGCACTTCACACTACTAGCCTCCCCCGCCCTCCAAAGATACAAAGTGACCTGGGTTATTTTCTCCTCACTAGATTGGCTATAAGACAACATCTGGGTCTCTTGAGTTTATCATTTTTGCTCCCTTTATACCAGTTGGGTATCCTTATAAATTCAAAATAGGCTTCTATCTGTAAAAGCTTTTTAACATGTTTATTTTTGATTCCTTACCTTGAGTTCTAATCCATAATGTAAATGTTTTTTTTTGTTGTCATTACTGTTATCTTAACAAACCTTGGTGTACAATGTGAGAAACCATCCTGTAGTTAAGCATTTGCTCATATCTAGTGCAAAAGATACACATTTTTGTTAAATGTACCATCACCTCTCCATAAAGAAGAGGAGACTTCTTCATCTGTTTGGGTTCCCACTTCATCTACAGCAGTACACTGAGGCAAATTTATGTTTTGGTTCCATGTCCTAAAATTTAATAGGGAAAAATATTATGTGACTATGTGCTATTAAACACTGTATTTGTACTAAGGCGTACTAGGTAGAGAAAACACATGAATCTGAAATGCTGATATGGGAGTGCCATTGTCTCATTCTAACATACCCTCCTATACCCTTTTCCTCTCCATCCTCTAAATATGATCTTCATGCTTTGGTAGAAGAATGAGTAACTTTGTAAAACTCACCCTTCTAAAAATGACAAGCATAAAACCAGGAACATTGCCTCAAATTCCTATATATACAGATAGTAAAATTATACAATTTTACTGGAAGAAGACATTTTCTCAATGGTATTGTATCTCATTCCTAGCCAGGACTACTATGAAATGGAGCCATCCATGCAGCCTCTGACAAAACTGATTTCTTTTTCTAGAATGAATATCCTTCTCCAGCCAAGGGAATGGAATGCTCCCACCTGTATATGACAAATTTTGCTAATCTGCTCTATGAACATTTATTAAAATGCAGTCTTAGTTTAAACTCAGGAATATTAAATAAGGCATAGCACTCACCCAGCTTCCCAAAGAGACTGCAATTAGCTCAAGATAGATGTCATTTTTCTCAGTGCTAAGGGATCTAAAATTGCCTCATATTTATTTAGGGGCTCAAATTTTCAGTTTATGAAAAAACAAACCAGAGGAGGAAGTATGGTTTAATAAACTGAACAGAGCTTCAGGGGTCTGAAATCTACTACTTAGCTTAGTCCAAGTGGCTGCTCAATCATTATTAATCAATTATGAATATTTACCAGTAAGAGAAGATAATGGATCTGTATCTTTTTCTTCATATAATAAGGCATTTAAGGAAGTTTAAAGGACATAATTGTTGACCATTTGAATTCATATTAATTCACTCTTGAGGGAATCTGATAATCATATCATCACTATAGGGCTGTTTCTATTAAGCACACTTAGTCTGTATATTCATATAGTTACTTACTGGTGGATTCATGACTTTCTGGCATCTTGCATACACCTAATTATTATTTCTTAAAAGGTTAATTTTGTTTTTTTGTTTGCTTGCTTTCCACCCTTCAAATAAATTACTTTCTCTTCTGGGGCACCTGGGTGGCTCAGTCGGTTAAGCAACTGCTTTCAGCTCAGGTCATGATCCTGGAGTCCTGGGATCGAGTCCCACATCAGGCTCCCTGAACAGCAGGGACTCTGCTTCTCCCTCTGACCTTCTCTCCTTTCATGGTCTCTCTCACATAAATAAAATCTTTAAAAAAAAAATTAATTTCTCTTCTACTGTGGAGTACAGAACCGTGTGTTGCCTGAATTTAGGTAAAGTGATCCTTAAGATGGTAGAGTGGTGAGGCCAACAGCATTCTAAAATCATCCCTACCTCTGCCATTGAGTTTATGTGTGGCTATGTGGAAATTAAACCTCAGCTTTTGCACTAGCAAAGGTGGAGAAATACTCTTCAACAGCACTTTTGATTGCTATGAGCACTAAACAGGGTAAAATATGTGCAGTCTGGATCACTATACTTGACATATAGTAGATACTCAATAACTATTTTTTTTAAAGATTTTATTTATTTTTTGACAGACAAAGATCACGAGTAGGCAGAGAGGCAGGCAGAGAGAGAAGAGGAAGCAGACTCCCCACTGAGCAGGGAGCCTGATGTAGGGCTCCATCCCAGGACCCTGAGATCATGACCTGAGCCGAAGGCAGAGGCTTTAACCCACTGAGCCACCCAGGCACCCCAGATACTCAATAACTATTAACTAAGATTATTATCATCGTTTGCCCAGTGGCTTCTGGAGCACCCATTTCTTCAAAAAAAAAAAAAAAAAGAATTGTCATGTATACAAATGCCAGTAGGTGCCAAAAGAGAATTTATAATACTTTCATTTCTAAGAGGTCATGATTATCTGTTCTGACCTACTAATCTTTTATTTCTTGTGTAATTGAAGAAGTAACTTCTTCCCATTATTGTGAGCTCACTAGTAACTAAAAACATGCAATTTTCATTGAGCTCTGAATTACTCTTCTGGTGGTCCTTTATGGATTTTAATACCTGAGTTTCAGAATGTTTTAATACTCAAAATTTTCACCCCATATCATTTTGTTTCTGTCATTTTCTGTTTGTTCTCACTGGTATTAGAACACTGAATTAGTATTCATAATTTAGTGCTCTACCATTTCTTGTGTCAGTAGTTAACTCATAAGAATTTATTTTATGTCTATGGATGTTAGAGTTAAGCTTCACTGTTGGAAGGATCTTCATTCACTTAGTTCAATGACATACTGTAAGCCCCTAGTGCCTGGCCAAAGTAGCTGCTCAAAAAATTTTATTAAATGAGTACATAAATAAATTGAGTCATATAAATGTTGGGACAATTACACAATATCTAAAGCTGCTCTAATTTAAAATGTTGGATTTAGTGCTATTTGAACTCTCACTGATTTCTAGATTTCCAGTATGATCAGTAACTTACATGTAGAATTCTTTTTTGGCTTGTTCATCATATTAAGACTATTACTCTTTTCAGCTGTCAGACTGATCTTTTGGTCATTGATTTATATCCCAAACTCCCTTCCCTCACAATATATTTCTAGGTTGCTGATGTTATTCCTGCTTTTTGTTTTGTTTTGCATTGTTGTTGTTGTTCTTTTTAAAGATTTTACCTATTTATTTGAGAGAAAGCCAGAGAGAGAGAGCATGATCCAGGGTTGGGGGAAGGGCAGAGGGAGAGGGAGAAGCAGACTTCCCCACTAAGCAAGGAGTCCAACTAAGGGGCTGGACCCAGGACCTTGAGATCATGACCTGAACTGAAGGCAGACACTTAACTGGCTGAACTACCCAGGTGCTCTGATTTTCTTTTTTAATATGCCTGACACTTTACAGTTTACTTCAACATAGGGTCCATCATTTAATTAAAGATATCCTAAATCAGCCCAGATCTTTCCCTCTTTGAGTTCCAAGGCTGGTCAATCATTGGTGAAGTAAAATTCCATAGTTTATAATCCTCTTGTTTTCTTAGAAATACATCTATCTTTAATTTACTTCACATTTTCCTTTACATATCTCTTAGATGTTTGAATCTAGCTCATTTATCTTCAACATCTTTCCTAATCTCATACTACTCAAAGTGGAATCCTCTGTCTACATCATTCAGTATCAACTAGGACACTGACTTAAAGATATACATTCCTGAATTCTTCCTAAAACCTACTGACTCCATGGCAAGGGAGGTAGGTATTCAAAAATCTGGACTTTTCAAAAAAAAAAAATCTGGACTTTTCACACAAAAAAACTAGATGATGTTTGAGGCAAAGAACATTACCTTACTCTATTCACATTCAGTCACCATGGCCGCCTGAATTGTAATTTCCTATGATAATTTCTTGCCTGAATTTCTGTGAACTTTATTTTAAAAAGTTCTATTTCATCAGACTAAACATTTTTCTTAAGATGCAATGTGTATAAATATATACTGATAGAAGGATGACTTCCAGAGTGGCCATGTGAAGAGGTCTGCAGATCCTCTCCCTAGGGAAATTGTCATAGCTAGTGAAAATTACTTTTAGAGATTACAAAAGTCTCTGAAAATTGTCCTAAGGTCATAAAGAAAATGAAGAAATACTTGATCAAGAAAGTATACCAAATCTTAGAAAGAATAGCAAGAATTTTTAGCATTCAAGCCATAAGTAGCTACCTTCCTCTCTCTTCCCAGCTCAGGATGATAGAAACTCTGTTCTTCACAGCCATCCAAGAACATAAAGGTCTCTTTCCTCTCAGGTCCTGGTCGAGAGCTATAGTATGCCTGGGGAAAGCAGGACATGAACATCCCCCCAGCTCCAGGTTGCAGATGTTCTTTTCTGGGCAAGAGCAGCTGAGTGGTCTGGTGCTTTCTTTTTCCCTCAACTCCAAACTGAAGAACAAAAACTCTACACTAGGAGCAACAGGCTGAGAATACAATGACTCTGATTGTATTTACCCCAGCTTGTTTGCAGTGCAGAGGTTCAATGCACAGAGAAGCAAGTCAAAAGGACAGGAGGGTTTCATACCTGTCAGATCAATGCCTTGTTGATAGAACAGTGGTCTTACTCCTGCTGAACTGGGGCACTTTCCAAGCCGAGAGCAGTATGGCTGAGATTTGATGCAGGGGAAAGGTAGACAATAAAAATAGAGATCTCTGACATTCTACCTATAAGAGTTGACTTTATTTTGAGCAAAATGGGGGGGAAGTTCAAGCCTAAATGTAGTGTTGAACAAAATGGAGAATATGGAGATAAGTAATCGAGAGAAGGCTATTCACTTATATAGAGCAGCAAACTAAACTATAAAGCAAGCAAGAAGACAGAGGGAAAAAATAGCCAAGAAGAACCCTGTTCAAATATTACTTCTGCAAAGGGGCCCAAATTTAATTGGATGAGAATGTGGAGCAATAATGTCCCAGGGCATTATAAAAAAAAAACAATAGAGCAATTAGCCAGCAATTAGTGGAGGCTGATATCTGAGTGTGATACCAAATGGAGATGCAAAGCTTAAATGAAAGAGAAACAGTCTAGAGAATTCTACTAAAGTCATTGTCATCCTTAGGTGACTGTGCAAGGCTTCACCCTCTGAGGAGAATTATTAAAAATTACACACTGAGGTGGGAAATAGAGGATTAGTATCTAGAGTTCCTATGATATGTTATTTGAATTGTCCAGATTAAAAACAACAACAACAACAACAAAAGATGCATAGAAACAGGAAATTATGACACAGAGGGAAAAATTTGCTAACAGAAACTACCTTCATTTCTAAAGGTGCAAATGTCAGATTAGCAAAGATTTCAAAACAACTATTACAAATATATTGAAAAAAAACTAAAGGAAATCATGCTTAAAGAAGTAAAGGAAGGTATGGTCACAGTGTCTCATCAAATAGAGAATATCAAAAAAGAGACAAATTAAAAAAAAAAAAGTGGAAATTTTAAAGTTTAAAAGTAAAGCAAACAGGGGACGCCTGGGTGGCTCAGTGGGTTAAAGCCTCTGCCTTCGGCTCAGGTCATGATCTCAGGGTCCTGGGATCGAGCCCCACATCGGGCTCTCTGCTCAGCCAGGGAGCCTGCTTCCTCCGCACTCTCTCTCTCTGCCTGCCTCTCTGCCTACTTGTGATTTCTACCTGTTAAATAAATAAATAAATAAATATTAAAAAAAATAAAAGTAAAGCAAATGAAGTAAAAATATACCACAGAGGCTAAATAGTAGATTTCATTTGATGTAAGAAAGAATTAGTAAATTTGAAGATATGTCCACAGAGATGAATAGAAAAAAAAAAAAGAAATTGAACAGTTACAGAGAATTGTAGGTACCATTCAGTGAACAACATATGCATTGTAGAGAATATGAAGTTGTCATAACTAGTGAAAAACATTCTCAGAGAATATTCATATTCTCCACAGTAGAGGAGAATATGAAAAAAGCAGAAAAAAATTTGCATAAGTAATGACTGATAACTTCTCATATTTGATGAAAAATATCAATCTATACACCCAAGAATCTCAACTCCAAGTAGTAAAAGCATAAAGAGATTTCAACCCAGAACATCATAGTCAAAATGTAGAAAAGATAAAGTCAAAGAGAACATCAGCAGAGATAAACAACTCATTAGGTAGAACTGAGACCCAATAAGATTAAGAGAGCTAACTTCTAATCAGAAACAATAGAACCAGAATATTGACATATTTAAAGTAGCAAAAGAAAAAAACATACTTGTCAGTCAAGAATATTGTATCCAGCAAAACTTTCAAAAAGTGAAAATAAAGCTTAAAAAAATCCCAAATAAACAAAAACTGAGATATTTTGTTGCTAACAGACTAACCTTGACAAAATGAAGAGGGGATATATCACAACTCATCCTCTGAAGCTATTATTACTGTGACATCAAAACTGAAGATATGTCAAGAAACTACAGAAAAATATCTTTTATGATTCTAGACATAAAAATTCCTCAACAAGGGATGCCTGGGTGGCTCAGTTGGTTAAGCAGCGGCCTTCGGCTCAGGTCATGATCCCAGCATCCTGGGATCGAGTCCCACATCGGGCTCCTTGCTCGGCAGGGAGCCTGCTTCTCCCTCTGCCTCTGCCTGCCACTCTGTCTGCCTGTGCTGGCTCTCTCTCTCTCTAACAAATAAATAAATAAAATCTTAAAAAAAAAAATTCCTCGACAAAATACTAGCAAATCATATCTAGAAACACATAGAACATATAGAAAGGACTATACATCATGCTCAAATGGAATTTATCCCAGGAATGCAAGATTGGATCAATGTGAAAATCATTCAGTATAGTACAACTTATCAACAGAAGAAGGACAAAAAGCACATGATTATTTTAATAGATGCAGAGGGAGCACTTGACAAAATATAACACCATTTGATGATAAAAACACTGAACCAACTAGGAAAAAGAAGGAAATTTCCTCAACCTGGTAAAGAGTATCTTCAAAAAAATTCATAGATAACATCATAATTAATAATGAAAGATTGAATTCTCTGCCTCCAAAATAAGGAAAAAACAAAAATGTCCCCTCTTGCCACTTTTATTCAATACTGTACTAGTGATTATAGACAACCCAATTAGGAACTAAACTGAAACAAAAAGTTCCTAGATTAGAAAGGAAGTAAGATTATTTTTGCATATGACATGATCTTATGGACAGAAAAATCCTAAGGAATCTGCTTGAAATCTATTAGAATTAATAAACATGTTCAACCAGTTGGTAGAGTATGAAATCAACATACAGAATTTTTAATCATATATACTAGCAATGTATAATCCAAAAATAAAAGTAAAAAACCAATTTTATTTATAATAACATCAAAAAGAAAAAAAAAGCAATAGCTATAACCTATATTCTGCAAAAGATATGTAACACTTATGCTCTAAAAACTGCAATTAAAGGAGGAAGTTAATAAATTGAAACATATCCAATGTTCATGTGTTGGAAGAGTCAATATTGATAAAATGGCAGTTCACTCAAAATTGATCTGAAAATTCAATTCAACCCCTATCAATACCCCAGTTGCATGTTCTCTCTCTTTCTCTTTTTTGCACAAATTGATAATTTGTTTTTAAAACTAACATGGAAATGCAATGTATTCTACCTTGTCAAATCATCTCCAAATAAAGGCACAATAGAGAATTCACATTTCCCAATTTCAAAACTTAGAACAAATTACATTTATCAAAATGATTTGGTAGTGGCATAGAATAGAAGACTGGGACAGAATTGAAAGTGAAGAAATAACATTTATACATTACAGCCGGTTAGTTTTTAATAAAGATACCACTCCAATTCAGTGTGTGGGGGTGGGGGTGGGGAGGTGATAATATTTTCAACAAATAATTCTGGCTATCAGTGTGCAAACAAATGAAGTTGGACACTCTTGCTCATGCCATACAAAAACTAACCTAATATGGATCATAGACCTAAAAGAGAGATCAAAGACAATAAAACTGTTGGAAGGAAATATAGGCAAAAGTTTTCATGACCTTGGATTAAGCAATGGTTTCTTCATAACCAAAAGCACAGCAATATAAGAAAAAAATATATCACTTGGGTTTCTTCAAAATTAAAAATATTGTGCATCAATGGACACTATCAGAAAGTGAAAGGACAACCCAAGAATGGGAGAAAATATTTGCAAATCATATCTGGTAAGTGACTAGTACCCAAAATATATAAATTCTAGGGGTACCTGGGTGGCTCAGTTATTAAAGTGTCTGCCTATGTCTCACGTCATGATTTCAGGGTCCTGGGATCAAGCCCCACACTGGGCTCCCTGCTTCAACAGGAAGGCAGGAAGTCTTCTTCCCCCTCTCCCTCTGTGTGCTTTCTCTCTCTCTCAAATAAATAACTGCAAAAATAATCATATATATATGTATATATGCATATATATGAACTTCATACTAAAAAGACAATGCAGTTTAAGAACAGGTAGTGATTGGAATATATGTTTCTCCATAGAAAATATACAAATGGCAATAAGCACAGAAGAAGATGCTCAACATCATTAGTCATTAAGAAATGCAAATCAAAATCACAATGAAATAATACTTCATACCCACTAGAATGGCTGTTACAGACAATAACAATTTTGCACTTCCTTGAAACATTAAATGTAAATTTTCTTTGTGACTCAGCAGTTCCTCCTTTATAAGAAAGTGAAAATTTTACACTTGAATGTTCATTGTAGCAGTATTCTTAATAGCACAAAGTGGAAACAATCCAAATGTTCCTTAACTGAGGTGATGTATTAATACAGTGGAATGTTACTTGGCAGTAAAAAGGAGTGGAGTACTGATTAAATACTACAACATGGATGAACTTTGAAAACATACAAGAGGAAAGAAGCCAGTCACAAAAGACCACATATTTTATGTTTCTCTCTATATGAAATATCCATAATTGTCAAATGTGTGGTGACAGATGTTTTTTAATAATTGTAAGGAGCAGGGAAGGGAAGTTTGGGAGGTATAGGGAGTAATTTCTAGTGGGTTCAGGGTTTCTTTTTGAGATGATGAAAGTATACCAATATTAGATTGTGGTGATAATTGCAGTTATTTCTGTGAGTATACCAAAAACCACTGGATTTTAAAATTTAAGTTTGTGAATTATATAGTAGGTAGACTGTACCTCCATAAAGCCATTAAAATGTTTGGATTGAGGAAATGGTTGCATAGCTCTGTAAATTAACTAAAAATCATTGAGTTATACAATGACTTAGAATAGTGAATATTATACTCTGCAAAAAAACTCCTCAAAATAGTTGCTTTAAAATCATATGAACTATTAATGACAGTTAATTTAGCTTTAGAAGATTTATTTATTGTGATAGGGAGTGGTAAATGAAGACTCTGAAAGAAAGTTTTGCTGTAACTGAACACAGAGAATCCATCCTGGGACTGAAATAAAATCCTGGCTAAGATTTGTTAGAGTACAATCATTATCATCATCAACATTTACAGATGCTTTTCTGAATGTGTTTGGAATTTTTGCTTCCTGCTCTGACCATATTATCACCCATTTTCTCACCATATTGTAAATTGTGTAGGTATGCTTTGCCCATATTCTGAATAAGACTTTTCACCATTCTTACTCATACTGAATTCCTTTGCTGAATATGTTTACAGTTGACTTCAGTTTTACCCTCACTTTAGCTTGCACCAAAAGTCTGCATTTGCTGTAGGTGTGTTTTTAGTTAAATGGTAGAATAATGATAGTGATAGTGACAGTAAGTAGTTAATTTTCATTTTATGCTTACTGTCTGCCAGACAATTTCTATGTATTAGTCTTCTTAGTACATATAACACAAAAGAAAGGTAATATTAACTCTGTATGAAGAAAGGAAGTATAGTCGTCAACTTGGAACATCTGATTGCTTTGTAAGTGTAAATCGCATTATTTTCACTGTACTGAATGTGCTATTTCTATTCTATCATACATTCTTTCAAGTAAACAAATCCCACATTTAATATAGTTCAGTTGCTAATCGAACCTTGATATTTTTTTGTCACCAGTCATGCATAAATATTTTTGACTAGTTGTGTGTGTGTGTGTGTGTGTGTGTGTGTGTGGTGTTTGGGGGAGGTAGTGTTTAAAGGTGGTCAACATGTCATATTACATCATTTTCTCTCCATAATTGAAATGTAAAGACCAATAATGAAGGCTCACCCGCTTTTATGCCCTAATCTATTTGAGTTCAAAACTTTTCCATCATGTTCATATTTTCTACTGACTTTTTGGATTCCAATATTCATGTTTTAACTTTGAATTTTCCCTCACTGAAAACCCAGGGATTCCAGTGTATCTGTTCTGAAATCTTCCTCTGCTCAGCAATTCCACCCTTCCGGTCCCCTGTCTATATATTTTTTTTCCAGTGTGACTGCTTGTAGTGTTTCACTAATAGCCTTGAACCCCACTCTGTCCATATGCTGGCTGCTAGCCATCAAAAACATAGCTGGGGGTGGCGGGGAGAGAGTGAGCTGCCATGTTAAATCGCCTCTTTTCCTCCCTCTGGGAAAGGACCTTAACCTCAAGCACTTTCAGTCAATCACAGTCCAAGAGAGAACCTTGAAAATGTTCTGCAACACTGATTGGTTCCATAAAATATGCTGGCTGTATGCAGAAGTTGAGTTTCTTTTTGCTTATTTTATAATAAAGGGCAATGCATGTGCTGTATTCATAGTAATTCAAATCTGACATAAATAATACAGCAAATAATTACAGTGACCTTTAACTCACCTCAAATTTAAGCAAAGGTTAAGCTGCCCTTTACTAAAGTAAATATTTTCTGTAGTCAAATAAATGCAGACACCTTTGGAGAGGAGAATATATTGCCAAACTAAACGAATCTGAAAATTGTTACAATAGAATAATTTCAAACATAAAGAATGCAGAACTCTTCACCATAAACAACATCCAGACATGCCGGCATCTGCCATTTTTAATTTACGTTCCCATGTTTCCAATGGGCTTCCCCCATATGTTTGCTGGGAACTGTTGCTTGAAATTTCTGTCCAGGAGGGCAGATATCAAAGAGAAATATTAAAAGTAAGAGAATTTAGCTCCCCTTTCCATTCCCAGAATCCGTAAACAATCTATGCTTTATTCCATAAAGCTGAACAAAGCCTTAAATGTTTGAGTGGTTCCCATCCATGTTCCAACTCTTGCAAAACAAATGCAGGAGACAATGCTAACTCAGCAAAGGAAGCAGATGATAAGTTTATGTAGTTCTTATACGAAGCTTTAGCTGTTGGTCAGATAAGGACCAGGTGTGTTTTTGCACATTCTAATTTGTTTAGTCCATGTCTATTTTAAATAGCACTTAAAAAGGAAAGAAAAAAAGAAATTCGGGGGCGGACTATGTTATGTATACCTAGTCTTTAATTTTAAAAGTTTATTTAAAAAAATAATTACTCTCTTTCTGGAGTCCAAATGCTAATGATATGTTGACTGTGAAAAACAAGTCATCAGCTTGTTACTGCAATTGGTAGCACCTCCAAATTCTGCTTTCATTAAAATAAGGCCACCTGATGTAATTAGAAGTAGCATGCCTATAATATTTTTGGTCACAATTTAAATTACATGTCTCAAATAGGGATTAAATTTACATTTAATAGGACAATAATTGTATGTTAAAAGGAAAACTAAGTTTATTTCTTTTTGTTTCTCTCACTGCAGCTTTGCCAACTCTGTTATTAAGACCCAACATGCTCTCAGAGACTTAAATTAAGGGGTTTATTTTTAACCAATAAAAAAAAAATAAATGCAAAGTCCCAGATCAATAAAACCATCCTCCTACATGTCTCTCCTAACTCTGACTCAGCAAATTTTTCTGTGCTTCAATCCCTTTTTGAAGTTGTTGAAAAAACAGTACTGGGTTGTATCCTTTCACACCCAAAGGATGAAAATCAAGATCTGAGGCTGATCTATTAATAACCTTGGGGAGTAAGTGTTTGTTATCTCACAGATTGTAGCTCCTCCTTAGATTCTTGCTCTCTATGAAATGGCTGACACTGACCTTAACAGAAATACATGATTTTGTAATGGGAGTGAGAATGAATTCTTCATGGAAGTAAAGAAACTCTGGATGGGTACTGGACTCTTACTGTTGCTTGAATTCCTTTTCATTCTGTGCTGTTTTATTATCTAACATTTGATGAGGAATCTTCTTCCTCTTTCTTTAAGGGTATTATATTCTCCTGCAGTCCCTAACTCCTTGAATCTCCCTCTCCTTTTCCTTTCTGTTAGAAGTTAATTAGACACTCAGGTAGTCAGGGCCAGGGTCCCCCAGTAAGAAAACAGGGGGTCTGGACACTTGAGACAAAACCGCACAAGCGGGGCACCTGAGTGGCTCAGTGGGTTAAAGCCTTTGCCTTCGGCTCAAGTCATGATCCCAGGGTCCTGGGATCGAGCCCCACATCGGGCTCTCTGCTCAGCAGGGAGACTGCTTCCTCCTCTCTCTCTGCTTGCCTCTCTGCCTACTTGTGATCTCTGACTGTCAAATAAATAAATAAAATCTTAAAAACAACAACAACAAAACGCACAAGCATCCTGTTTTACAGCTTAGACAGGACCAAGACCATCCTGTCTAGCAGCCTCTGCAGAAGTGACTTTTGCAAAACATCCTGAAACAAGTTAATCATAAAACATTGGTCACTATCACAAATTGAGGCAGTTTGCCTCCAGATGTCAGCCCAAAAGACCATCAACACGTGAACAGTATGCAATCGGTAGACAGGTGCATGATCAAAATCCTGATTGGCACACCTGAGCAGTCAATCCATAGGGGGCCCAATCTCAGGATGCTGAAGATAGTTCTTTGAAAGAGCTTTTAAAAACCCTTAGATTTGAATGCCAAATCCGAAACCCTCTTTGATTCCCTCCCTCTCTGGGAGCTTTGTACTACCACTCAATCAACTTTGCTTCACTGCCCACCACTCAAAGTCTGGTTTGCTTTTTCATTCTTCGAAGTAGCATGACCAAGAACCCTAGACACTAAGGGAACAAAAATCCTGTAACACTTCCTTTGAGGAAGAAGAAATTACCCTTTGCCTTTCCTGATGTTTCTTTTTTCTTATTTTTTTTTCCTTCTTTAAGATTTTATTTATTTGAGAGAGAGAGAGAGAACACACAAGTGGGGGAGAGGCAGGCAGAGGATGAGGGACAAACAGGCTCCCAGCTGAGCAGGGAGCCTTACATGGGGCTTGATCCCAGGACCCTGAGATCATGGCCTGAGCTGAAGTCAGGGCTTAACTGACTGAGCCATCCAGGTACCCCATTTCCTGATGTTTCTTATATCTTTCCTTCTCTTCAGAAACTTTCTTCCTCTTTGGAGACTTTTTTTAGAAAAAGTATATACTGCTCTGATGGATAGCTAGAGAGAGTATTTAAGGAACACAAATCCAAATCAAGAGATAAAAAAATTGATAAATACATATTATTCACTAAAGCATGGTACTTCCCTGTAAGTTTTGGGTTTGGGGGAAGATACTGCACTTAGATTTAGATTCTTGACCCTGACAAAAATTGAAATATACCAACTCTTCAGAGGTTCTGGTCTTCACGTCTAAAAAGACCTGTGAGATCTCCCACCTCTTATTGAGAGCAGAGCTAAAAACTAAAGTGCAGCCCTCCTTGGCTCCTCAAAATAGGTGGTTATACAACTGAACTTGTGCCTTCAGGATCATGTTTTTTATTGTCTTTCAACTTTCACATTACTTTCCTGAGAGTTTGAGTTTGTCTGTCTGGTCTACAATTACTTGTTTGCTCTTCTAATTCTTTGTCCATATGGATTTCAGTATGTACATACAAAGTGCCTTTCATATGTAAATAATCACAGTAGTATCTCTAATGCTCTTCTTCTGAATCTGTTTTCCTTCTCTTAGGATGCAGAGTTAAAATGCAATTGAGTGCTATACTTAAAATATATTTTCTTGTGTAAGACCACTTTCTTCCTTAAGCAGAGTTTATACTACAGAGGTAAGTATGGCAAGACCAGGTGTACTAAAGCAATACACAGAATACTATTTTGGAAAATCATAGTTTTTGGTTAAACTGTAAGTCTCATGAGAACCTGATTGTCATGTTTCCCAAAGAGGAGTAAGATCCATCATGCTGGACAAGTGGAAGGATTTGCAAAGAAGTAATTGGATATTCATGATGTTACGTTTGTTTGTTTGTTGTTGTTGTTGTTGTTTTGTTTGTTTTTTGAGAGAGAGAGAGCACATGTGCACAAGTAGGGATGTGCACAAGTAGGGATGAGTAGGGAGGAACAGAGGGAGAGGGCACTAGGAATAGAATCTTTAGCAGGGATCCCCATGCAGGGTTTGATCTCACCCTGAGATCATGACTTCAGCCAAAATCAAGAATTGGTCCCTTAAGACCTGAGCCACCAAGGGCCCCCAATGTTATGGGCTTTTAAAGAGAGTATGAGAGAGAGTTTGTGTAGCCATAAAGAAAGGATGGTATAATTGGTAAGGGGGGGAGATGCCTCAAACTGAAGATATAAGAAGAGAACAAAAGAAAGTCAGCAAGTCTGCTCAAAACAGCAAGAAAATCTGACCCAAAATCTGATCACTAGTGAATTGTTAGTTATGACTGGTCTGAGTTTCCAAGGAATTATAATATCGCTGCTACATATGCTGTGTAACTTGGGGATAGGGTATGGAAGCCACAAGGGATAGGATATGGAAGCCAACATAGAGAATACTAATTTTCTTGGAACAATATGTATGCCAGAGGGAAGATAATCAGTTGAAATTAATAGAATTCTTTTAAATTTTAATTACAGTAATGATAATATACAGTGTTATATTAGTTTTAGGTGTAACAATATAGTGATTCTATACATTTTATATATTACTGAGTGTCCATGATGATAAGTGCACTCTTAATCCTCTTTACCTATTTCACCCATCCCCCACCTACCTCTCCTCTGGTAACCATCTGTTTTTGTCTTTATATGTAAGAGTCAGTTTTTTGGTTTGTCTCTTTTTTTCTTTGTTCACTAATTTGTTAAATTAATTTCACATATGAGTGAAATCATATGGCATTTGTCTTTCTCTGACTCAGTTATTTTGCTTAGCCTTATACTCTTTAGATCTATGCATGTCATTGCAAATGGCAAGATTTCTTCGTTCTTTTTTATGGCTGAATAATATTCCACCACGTATATCTTCTTTATCCATTCTTCTATGGATAGACGCTTAGGCTGTTTTCATAATTTGGCAATTATAAATAATGTTGCAATAAACAGTGGTGCATATATCTTTTCAGATTTGTGTTTTGTTTGTTTTTAAAGATTTTATTTATTTATTTGACATAGAGAGATCACAAGTAGGTAGAGAGGCAGGCAGAGAGAGGGGGAAACAGGCTCCCTGCTGAGCAGAGAGCCCATTGCGGGGCTCCATCCCAGGACCCTGAGATCATGACCTGAGCTGAAGACAGAGGCTTAACCCACTGAGCCACCCAGGTGCCCCCAAATTAGTGTTTTTGTAGGAATACATAGAATTCTTTAATGTGGAGTGGTAGGGATGAGTCATGTGGAGACAATCAGAGTAATGCAGAGAAGGGAAGAGGATGTATTGTTTAAATACAGTGATGTGAATATAATTGAGAATGAGATGATACCAATGGTATAAACATCTCTGAGTGAGACTGGTGGAAAGGTCTTTCTGGGTTAGAGATAAACTATTTTTGCATTTCTGAAGAAGGTCTCTTACCCTTTCCAAAGACATCTGCATACTTATAATCATCACTTAAAATAATCTTGGGAGCATTTTCTCATACATCCAAGAGAAATAATCATGCTTCTTTCTGTTACATCTGGGATTTGTATACATTCTTTTAATGTGAGTTAGCATACCGTCTTATAATTGTTTCAAAACCTGTTTGTTTCCTTTTCTAGAAGGGAAGTTTATTAAGGGCAGGTAACTTTTTTTTTTTCTTTTCTATTTATCTTTATGAATAACCAAATACTTAGCATTATATTTGGCATATTGTGGATGTTTAATAAGTGTTAAATGGAATTTAATTTTGAGACCTGTCCTGGCTTTAACTAAAGTTGGCCACAGTGTTTACTGATACTAAGGATGGATGAATCCTTTGGTGGGGCAGGGATAGTTTCCTTTGTTTGCATATCTGTATGGGCAGGAAGAAAGGGGTAGTATTCTTTGACAAAGACCCCTAAAAATAGTGTGTTAATGCTCTGCTTTATGCATCGATTGTGATTTCACTACCTTCCATTACTGGCAATGAGGTGGCCAGACAATTTGTGTGAGGAGAAAAGTTCTTCCATTGCTAGAAAATATAAAGACTTCTGGCAGAAATATTTCCTGACTTCAGTCTTTTGTAAAACTACATTTCTCTTGGTTGTCTTGCATACTTTACTTCACACGTGGTGTAAATAAATTTGGTTTATTTTTTTCTTAGTTTTTTTTTTTTCCTGCTCTGCTTTGGCTGCCATAAAGCTCAATGAAGCACTGTTATCTCATCTTAAATAATTTTGCTCTTTATGTGCTTTGTTTCTTTATATTACCTCTCCCTAGGACTCTTCCTATATTTTAGTCCTTTCTCCCTTCACCTCAATTACTCTATCATATTATTGTATGATTTTTTTTAATAGCTATCTCGAATACATCTGGGAACAAGGCAGGATATAAAGTAATTAATAAGTAAAATAAATCCAGGCACGTTAGCCCCACAAACTACCCGCCTGCCAATACCACATAATACAAACCACATTGCACTGTTTAGAATGAATGAAAGCAAAGGTCTGGAGCTGGTGGCTAACAGGCAAAATCCTGCCCACTGACATGTTTTGTTTGGCCCACACAGTGTGTTTAAAATATGAAATACTTGCCAACCTTTAGGAATCAGAAAATTTTAAATGAAATCCCAGTTTTTCTTAAAGGGGCCTGTATTCCATGGCAACAATATGTGAGTGGTAGCACTCTTTCTCCAGTTCACCAGAGCCCCTGGCACACTATTTTGTTTCTGCTATATTTCTTCGCACTATTGTATTAATATGACCTGCTAGATATTATAAAGATTTTGCTTGGGGCTCCTGCATGAATGAGATGAGCAATTTACTTAAATAAGTCATCATTTTTCAGTAGCTTTTTAATTTCTATTAATAAAATAATGGCAGACTTCCTGTTGTTGCTTTTGCTTCTTTCGAACATGAAAAATCTAACCAATATTTTGGAGCTTATGTCAGAAAATTTATTTATTTATTTATGATATTTCTACCCAGGCATTGGAAGTCTCCTTCTCAGGGAATTGATATTTAGGACACCTTTACTATTCAAATCATAGCCCTGAATCCTGGAAATAAGGCTTTGGCCTTGTAATAGTTGCCAGAAACTTCTGCCTTATAATCATGGATTGTAATGTTTTTGAACTGAAGTGAGGGTCCTAGTAACTCTTACTTAACATAATATTTTTAACAAACTTGATTTTCTTTTCTTCAGTCCAGAGCAAAGCAGAAACATTTTTTATTAATTATTTTTATTAACATACAATGTATTACTTGTCCCAGGGTACAGGTCTGCAAATTGTCAGGCTTACACACTTCACAGCACTCACCATAGCACATACCCTCGCCAATGTCCATAACCCAACTACCTTCTCCCTATGCTCTCTCCCCCTATAAATATTTTTTTAAACACTGGGACTGACAAAACACATTTGATGCTTACGAGAAACTGCCTCCTGCACAAAACAAAACAAAACAAAACAAAACAAAGCAAAACAAACAAACCTAAAAATTGAGAATTACTACTTGGTGAAATTAAGTATTTTCATAAATATTCAGTTTTATTTATGTCTTTTATAAGGGGATTGGGCACCTACCATATCGTCCTGTTCTGCTGCTGTGCTGGAACTGGACTTTACTGGCTCATAACAGCAAATGACATCTTTTTCCAACTCTGCACTCACTGATATAATGATTTTGTTTGTTTGTTTCCAAAGAGCTGATTGTTAAACATTTACCTGCACATCACTGTATCCAGGGCTGCTAGGCAGTTTTCCTCCATATTTTGTGTACATTATCATGTGCGGCTGGGCATCCTTCCACATTGAAATGCTCACCTTCCAGTTTATTCATTAGAAAACTCCTGCTTAAAAAAGAAAAAAAAGGAAAGAAAAAAAAACTCTAATCTATTAAAACTCTTTTTATGCATCATCTTCCTTGTTGAATTCTTCTCCAATTAAGGACAGGAAAATTATTCATTATTTGTATCAATGTTCTTCCCATTGCATTTTATTTATCTCCTTATACTTTGCATTTTTTTCTATGTAGTGATTATTTCCATGAGATCAAGGACAAAATATTTTTATTCTCCTTAGAATATACCCTTTAATGAATCATTCTATCCAAGGCCATAATGGTTATCCTCTTTAGATGGAATATACAGAACTGCTGAACCTAAATTGAATTGATCTCTTAGCAGATGAGTGACATGGACAGCCTTTCTTCTGTGGGATTGTTTGTACTGTCAATTAATAAGGACAGGAAACTAAAAGGCAAAGGTGTAAGATGGGAGTATGAAAGTCTTTAATCGGGCAGAGAGGGAAGGCACTTTGATTAAAGACTGAGAGTACATTGTTCTCTGACTCCATAATGGCAACCTGGCATGGTCTGGACGTTTATGTAAACATGTCTGATATTTGGTAGTTATTTTAGGGAAAAATTATTAGGTAAATTGTTTCTTAGCAATATTGAATGCTTATCCATGTTCCCTATCTTTGCATTGCAATTTCTCAAAATATAGCAACCTAAACTTTCTCCGTGCCTCACAAAAATTTTGTGTGACAGGTCACAGTTATTTAATAGAGACTAATAGTCCTCATTCCCATAATCCATATTATTTAAATCCTCCCATGTCAGTCACTGTAGACTAAATTTGTATCCAAATCATTTTCATTCCCAGAAGTTAAATGTGATTCTGGCAAAAACATAGCTCTTATATTATTTGGTGCTTTTATTATTAAGTAATTATGCTCAAGAAACTTCATTGCTTGTTACAAGCTCGGGATGTGAGGAAAATTCCAAAGCAAATACTGCATCATTCTGTGGGCATTTCTTTGTCATTACCAAGTTGTTTTTCTTTGAATGTTCTTTGATTCTCCCCCGAAAGAAAGAAAGTCCATTCAGTAGCATCAAAGTGTGGATGTTTTCCATAGTGATCTGGATGGGAATCAGTAGCAGGGGGCTTCGCCTCAATGTCTGTGGTTCAAGGGAGGATGTCACTCTTCAGAGACAGTGTGAGCAATAGGGAAGCAAGGGAAGTTCCTGAATGACCTCACAGCAAGAGATGAGCAGTCAGTACTGTAATAATGGTTTACATTGGCAGGACTCCACTTCTGGGGTGGTCCATAGTGACATTGTCAAGAATCTCTTTCATTAGTACTTGAATACTTCAGGGACACATTGGTTGAAAGGTGAAAAGTTGGAAATGCTGCTGTTTTTCATGGCTGGGGATAAGGAGAGCCCATTTAGGAGCTTATAAGAAGCTGTTTTTGAAAGAAAATACAAAACGCCAACACAATTTTTCATGAACTCTCAAATGCAGTGTGGTGCAGACTCTTGATTAACAAACTGCTCTTTCTCTCCTGTTGGAATTGTGGCTTCCTTTTGGTAGTGTGTTTTTTTTGCTAGGAAATCTCAATTTACTAAGGTTGAGAGGTTAACAGTTTAGGCTACAGGTAGCAGCAATTATCCAAACTGGAGAGCACATAGTATAAAATAACTGAAGTGCATTTCAGCAAGTTTATTGATTAAGGTTTTGTGTTCTTTCTATTTATAGAATTGAAGATTTGTTTCATTGATTATAACAACCAGTGAAAACCTGGCATATTACACACTCCCTTGCACACATGTTATCTTCCTCTGAGTCCTTTAAATAGTAATGCCAACAATATCAGGGACCTAAATCAGTATGTGCTTTTTTGCAAAGGTACATTTTAGTGTTTTATGTATTTTTAAGGGAAAATATAGGAAAAATTGATAACTTGAACAGGCATGATCTAGAGCAACTTAAAATTAATAGAACACTTCATATTTTAGGAGTAATTTACATTCACTGTTCTGTCACTTCCAGAAAGTCTTGAAAATATCTAAACTTGTCTGATTGCTCTATATATCCATAAGCACATCCTTCCAGATTTGACTGACTAGTGTTTTAGTGGTGCAAAACTTACTGTATGAAATCTTTAAAAGTTATATATAACATTCTCAGGAAAAAAATCTTTATTTCAATGTTATATTTTAGGTATTAATTAATATGTAATTTAAATATATGGTTATGTTAGACAAACAATCCTCTGTAACATTTTATTGTTCCATCTTTCCCAGCTTAATTTTTCTATCCATAAATATATATTTTATGGTTATAAATAGATATTTATTATAAACAGTTCAAACATTGTAAAAACTTATGCTGTAAAAATAAATATTTCTAAATATTTCAATTCCAGAATAATAAATGGCTTGTATAGTCCTGTCAATTTTTCTCATGGATTAAAAGTATGTAACAAGTTGTTAGATAAATTATATTTAAATATTTAATAAGTTGTATTTAAGTATTTTTAAAGAAGTGTGTCTATTTTATGCATGCACTTTGAAACCTTTCTTCCTCCTCAAGATAAACAAGATATATGGACTTGTAGGTGAGTATATTCTATTTGTATTTTTTTTAAAGATTTTATTTATTTATTTGACAGAGAAAGAGATCATAGGTAGGCAGAGAGGCAGATAGAGAGAGAGGGAAGCAGACTCCCTGCTGAGCAGAAAGCCTGATGAGGGTCTCAATCCCAGGACCCTGGGATCATGACCTGAGCCTAAGGCAGAGGCTTAACCCACTGAGCCATCCAGGCACCCTCTATTTGTATTTTTTAAAGATTTTATTTTTGTGTAACCTCTACTCCCAATGTGGGATTTGAACCCACAATCCTGAGGTCAAGAGTCACTCTATCGACTGAGACAGCCAGGAGTTCCAATTCTATTTGTATTTTTTTTTCTTTAAGCTTTTTTATTTAAACATATAATGTAACCCCACCACCCTCTCCCAGCCCCCCTCCCCTCCCACCCCCCTCAGTTTGTTTTATGACATTAAGAGTCTCTTTTGGTTTGTCTCCCTCCCGATCCCATCTTGTTTCATTTTTTCTTTTCCTACCACCTTAACCCCCACCCTCATTGCATCTCCACTTGCTCATATCAGGGAGATCATGTGATAGTTGTCTTTTTCCAGTTGACTTATTTCGCTAAGCATAATACCCTCTAGTTCCATCCATGTCATCACAAATGGTAAGATTTCATTTCTTTTGATGGCTGCATAGTATTCCATTGTATATATATACCACTTCTTCTTTATCCATTCATCTGTTGATGGACATCTAGGTTCTTTCCATAAATTGGCTATTGTGGACATTGTTGCTATAAACATTCGGGTACACATGCCCCTTCGGATCACTACGTTTGTATCTTTAGGGTAAATACCCAGTAGTGCAATTGCTGGGTCATA
>ML107820.1:0-55436 GCA_003697995.1 Taxidea taxus jeffersonii
TTACATTATATGTTTAAATTAAAAAAAGCTTAAAAAAAAAGCAAAAAATAAATAAATAAATAAATAGTTACTATAATTTGTTAATGAATTACAGAATAAAAGAGGTAAATTGTGACACCAAAAATATAAAAGTGGAGGAGACTGATAAATGAATGAAGATTATGTTGCTTTCAGCATAAAATGGACTGTTTTGTCTATAAGATGTTTTATTTTTTATTTTTAAAGATTTTATTTATTTATTTGACAGACAGAGATCACAAGTAGGCAGAGAGAGATTGGAGGAAGTAGGCTCCCTGCTGAGCAGAGAGCCCATGTGGGGCTCGATCCCAGGACCCTGGGATCATGACCCGAGCTGAAGGCAGAGGCTTTAACCCACTGAGCCACCCAGGCGCCCCTATAAGGTGTTTTATATAAGCCTCAATATAACCACAAAACAAACATCAAAAGTAGGTTCATGAAGGATTAAAAAAAAGGAGGGAGAAAGGGGAGAACAGAGCATTCCACCATGAAAAAGCATCAGTTTACAGGAGTAGTTAGAAACAGAGGGGAAAAGGTGCAATGGAAATATAAAAGAACCAGAAAGCAATCAATAAGATGGCAGTAGTAAGTTCTTACATATGAACAATTACTCCAAAGATAAATGGATTTAATTCATCAATCAAAAGGCACAAAGTGCTTAAATGCTTATTAAAAAAAAAAAAAAACCAGACCCAGCTATATAATGCCTATAAGACACCACTTCAGGTTTAAGAACAGACATGTGCTCAAAGTGAGGGGCTTATTTCATGCAAGCAGAAACCAAAGGAAAGTGTGGATGTATGCTCTAAGCCAAAAATGGTACCAAGAGACACAGAAGGCCATTATATAATGATAAAGATGTCAACACATCAAGAAGATATGACAACTGTAGAAGACAACCAAATGGCCAACAGACACATGAAAAGTGCTCAACATCACTCAGCATCAGGGAAACACAAATCAAAACCATAGTGAGCTATCACTTCACACCAATCAGATGGCTAAAATTTAACAAGTCAGGAAATGACAGATGTTGGCAAGGATGCAGAGAAAGGGGAACCCTCCTGCACTGTTGGTGGGAATGCAAACTGGTGCAGCCACTCTGGAAAACAGCATGGAGGTTCCTCAAAAAGTTGAAAATAGAGCTACCCTATGACCCAGCAATTGCACTACTGGGTATTTACCCCAAAGATACAAATGTAGTGATCCAAAGGGACATGTGTAGCCCAATGTTTATAGCACCAATGTCCACAATAACCAAGCTATGGAAAGAGCCTAGATATCCATCAACAGATGAATGGATAAAGAAAATATTGCATGCATACACACACACACACACACACACACACACACACACACACACACACACACTGGAATATTATACCACCATCAAAACTCCCTGAAATCTTGCCATTTACAATGACATGGATGGAGCTAAAGGGTATTATTTTAAGTGAAATAAGTCAATGGAGAAAGACAATTACCATATGATCTCACTGATATGAGGAATTTGAGAAACAAGGCAGAGGATCATAGGGGAAGGGAGGGAAAAATGAAACGAGATGAAACCAGGAAGACACAAACCGTAAGAGACTCTTAATCTCAAGAAACAAAGTGAGGGTTGCTGGAGGGGTGGTGGGTGGGAGAATGGGTGGATGGGTGGCTGGGTGATGGACATTGGGGAAGGTATGTGCTATGGTGAGTGCTGTAGGTTGTGTAAGACTAATGAATCACAGACCTGTACCCCTGAAACAAATAATACAGTGTATGTTAATTTAAAAAGAAGATATGACAATTGTAAATATATATACAACCAACGTTGGAGCACCTGAATATATTAAACAAATACTAATACATTAGAAAGAAGAAATAGACAAGATTACAACAACAGGACACTTCAGTACCCCATTTTCAGCAATGGATAGGTCATTGAGACAGAAAATCAATTAAAAAAATTGGATTTGAACCATGCTTTAAACCAAATGGACCTAACAGACATCATACAAAAAAGTAAATTATAATGATTAAAATAGGGGCGCCTGGATGGCTCAGTGGGTTAAAGCCTCTGCCTTCGGCTCAGGTCATGATCCCAGGGTCCTGGGATCGAGCCCCGCATCAGGCTCTCTGCTCAGCAGGGAGCCTGCTTCCCCCTCTCTTTCTCTTTGCCTGCCTCTCTGCCTACTTGTGACCTCTGTCAAATAAATAAATAAAATCTTTAAAAATAAAATAAAATGATTCAAATACTTAAATGTAAGTGCTAAAACCATAAAACCCTCAGAAGAAAAGACAGAAGAAAGTCTTCATGACCTTGAGCTTGGCAATAGTTTCCTAGATATGATCCCAAAAGCAGATAAAAACTGTTCTATTTTATTTTTTAAGAATCATTTATTTCTTTTAGAGGTAGGGAGAGAGAGAGAATCCCAAGCAGACTCCCTGCTGAGTGTGGAGACCAGCCTAGAGCTTGATCCCACAACCCTGAGATCATGACTTGAGCTGAAATGAAGAGTTGGACATTCAACTGACTGGGCCACTTAGGCACTCCCAAAACGGTTATATTTTAAAAGACACTATCAGTAAGATGAAAAAGAAACCAGAAAATGGAGGAAATATATATCATATATCTAACATATCAAATCATATATGGACATGGACAGCATAGCTCAAGAGATGGCGAATTTCAGACTGGAGCTGGAAATGGTACAAGAAGGAAACAATGCAAATATTATGTTTATATATGAAGATAGCAGCAGTTTGGAGATCAATTCCCATATTGAGAAGTGGTGGGTTATTGAGCTACAGGGAATCCTTAAGGACAAAGATAAAAAGAAAACAGAAGTTATTATGCTGAATGATGGAGAAAGCCTATATTCATGAAAATGGAATATCTAGGAAATTTAGAAAAACTGAGTGTAATAGAAGAATCATCATCACTCTCTACTGGTAATGTTTGAAGCCTTATATCAAGTTTTAGGCGTGACCTCCAAACTTTTTTGAATTTTGAGGGTTCAATTTTGAGGGTTTCAGTTTTAACACAACTTAAAATTGGAAAGTAAAATATTTCACTGTAAGTGTATATAATAAAAATATATGATTACTGGTATATTATAAAAATTGACATGTAAAATTATAATTTAATTTTTCAATTCAGTCTGAATACATAACGATTAATGACAATTACCCATTTAATGAATATACAAAGAAGCTTTTATAAAGCAAATAGAAACATTACATCATTTTTTCCTCTAAAGCTTTTATCCCATTAGTTTAATTTTTTTCCACTCTCCTCACAAATTAAATCTTAATGTAATATATATTTATGTTTGAAAGTCCATTATTGATCATTCTATCATATTTCTCTGTAACAAAAGATGGATATATACTGTAATTTATTATAAAATATCCATGACAATAAAGCTCTAAATATTTTAAAGATTTTATTTTATTTTTAAATTTTTGCTTATTATTTCTTATCATGTTCAATTAGCCAACATATAGTACATCATTAGCCTTTTTTTAAAAGATTTTAATTTTTTTTAAAGATTTTATTTATTCCTCTGACAAACAGAGATCACAAGTAGGCAGAGAAGCAGGCAGAGAGAGAGAGGGGGAAGCAGGCTCCCCGCCAAGCAGAGAGCCCAATGTGTGGCTTGATCCCACGACCCTGAGACCATGACTGGAGCCGAAGGCAGAGACCCAACCCACTGAGCCACCCAGGTGCCCCTAAAATATTTTATTTATTCATTTGACAGAGATACAGTGAGAGAGGGAGCACAAGCAGGGGAATAGGAGGGGGAGAAGCAGGCTTCCTGCTGAGCAGGAAGCCCAATGTGGGACTTGATCCCTGGACCCTGGGATCATGACCTGAGGGAAAGGCAGACGCTTAACAACTGACCCACCCAGGCACCCTCCCCAATTAGTTTTTGATGTAGTGTTCAGTGATTCATTAGTTGCATATAATCACATTTTAAAAAAGATTTTATTTATTTATTTGAGAGGCAGAGATCACAAGTAGGCAGAGAGGCAGACAGAGAGAGAGAGGGGGAAGCAGGCTCCCTGCTGAGCAGAGAGCCCAATGCAGGGCTCGATCCCAGGACCCTGGGATCATGACCTGAGCTGAAGGCAGAGGCTTTAACCCACTGAGCCACCCAGGTGCCCCAACATATAATCACATTTTTAAAGATTTTATTTATTTATTTGAGAGAGATAGTGCTAGCACAAGCCAAAGGGAGGGGCAGAGGGAGAGGGAGAACCAGACTCCCTACTGAGCAGGGAGTCTGATGCGGGGCTCCATCTCAGGTCCCTGAGATCATGACCTGAACCAATGGCAGACACCTAACCGACTGAGTCACCCCGGTGCCCTAAACCTCTAAATTTTTTAAAATATTTTATTTATTTATTTGTTAGAGAGAGAGAGAGAGAGCACAGGCAGACAGAGAGGCAGACAGAGGCAGAGGGAGAAGCAGGCTCCCTGCCGAGCAAGGAGCCCGATGTGGGACTCGATCCCAGGACGCTGGGATCATGACCTGAGCTGAAGGCAGCCGCTTAACCAACTGAGCCACCCAGACGTCCCTAAACCTCTAAATTTTTAACAACTATTCAAGATTGAGTCATCATTAAAATATTTGGAACAAAATTGATTAAAGATGCATAAATGTGTTATCAAACATGAAAAATAATTATTAACCAAAAAACTTGTTGTTTTACTATAAATGCATATCTTTAGTAAATAGATGCTGCTTTCTTTCTATTAGTTTATGAATACATAGATGAATATTTCTTTTTACTGGAGTGAGATGATGATCAGCATCAACTTTTCCCTGGGTTTTTTTTTTTGAAAAATGTAAACACTGAAAGATCTTATTCACATCAATAGGTAGATATGAAATTTGGAAGATTAGCCTATAGATAGATAGATCACACAGTTCTTTCAACTCCTTACAAATTTATGCCAAAAATCTCTTAGGAATTTTTATTAAGTTTCAGAAAGGTTTAATTTAATTTAATTAATTTGATTTATCCACCATTTGCTTGATTCTTCCTGGTGTCATTGCTTTGGTAAACAAAAAATTTTCAGTCACTTGGATTTCCAAAGGATTTATTGACCAAAGTTTATGATTACTCACCTTCTGAACACCAGCAGTGTTATATTTTAGTTATCCACTGATTTGACACCTGGAGGTTTGTCCACTCTGGGCAATCCATGACTGTCAGATATAGGACAGTGAGAGGTACATTTTCTTTTCAGAGTGGACGAAGAGAAAATGAGAAAGTGGAGGTAGGAAAGAAGAGCCTGTTAAGAGTATTCTTAGCATGATAAGTTATTCAGAAATCATTTTTCTGCATGTGGCTGTCCAATTTTCCCAACACCATTTGTTGAAGAGGCTGTCTTTTTTCCATTGGATATTCTTGCCTGCTTTGTCGAAGATTAGTTGACCATAGAGTTGAGGGTCTATTTCTGGGCTCTCTATTCTGTTCCATTGATCTATGTGTCTGTTTTTGTGCCAGTACCATACTGTCTTGATGATGACAGCTTTGTAGTAGGGCTTGAAGTCTGGAATTGTGATGCCACCAACTTTGGCTTTCTTTTTCAATATTCCTTTGGCTATTCGAGGTCTTTTCTGGTTCCATATAAATTTTAGGATTATTTGTTCCATTTCTTTGAAAAAATTGGATGGTATTTTGATAGGCATTGCATTAAATGTGTAGATAGCTTTATGCTTAGTGAAATAAGTCAACTGGAGAAAGACAACTATCACATGATTTCCCTGATATGAGGAATTGGAGATGCAACGGGGATGGGGATTAAGGTGTGGCAGGGAAAGAAAAAATGAAACAAGATGTGATCGGGAGGAAGACAAACCAAAAGAGACTCTTAATGTCATAAAACAAACTGAAGGGGGTGGGGGGGAGAGGGATTGGGAGAGGGTGGTGGGATTACATTATATGTTTAAATTTAAAAAGCTTAAAAAAAAGATATTCAGAAATCAAGGGTCTAAAAATTGATTCCCTTAAATTCTCAATGTGCACACCTTGGAAAACCTTTTTGAGGTTGGTATCCCAGTTTGAAGACTTACTGATTTATATTGTGTGACCTTCTAATATTTATTGAGATGATTGCATGAACCGTATGTTCTCAAGTTTTTATTGAACATTTGCCATGTGCAAGACACTGGTCTAGCAGCTTGGGACACAGCCAAGAATAAAATCAAGGTGTTAGGATTATATGGACATTATGGTCATGATGATAGTCCATAAATAAGTAAATAACTCAACAATTCAGTAGGGGAATGAAGAAATACACAAAATAATTTCAAAGGACTTAAGTGATAGGAAGAAGATAATACAGAGTAGTAAGGGATGGTCTCGTGGCTAAGGGCTGTTTCTAAGGAGATGACATTTGAAGCAAAGGTGTAGAAAAAGAGTAATCTAGACTGAGACAGACTGGTGGTCTAGGGAGGCCTTCACAGTGAAAGTATGCCTCTGTGAAGAGTCAACACATGACCTGTGTGATGAGGTGTCAGCTATGCAAAGAAATAGAGAAGAGCAAGTTAGGCAGAGAGAAGGTGATCAGTTTATTCCAGTTCGCTTTCTTGATATTGGAACTCTAATTCTTGTATTCTGGGAAAATCTTCAGTCCCAAACAAAGATGGTTTGTCAGCCTAACAGGGGCTCTATGATCTACTGGAATAGAGGTCCCTTGAAAGGTCAGTGATCTGATGGCCAATATCCAAACTGCAGTCACAGTCATTGGCAACTTGATTTAGACAAAATAAAAAGAACTAGAGGAAAGAACCTTCTTGATTCTGAGAAGTTTGGGCAATTGAGACTGTGGCTCAATTAGTAGCATCCCAGACTTAGTCCAATACATTAATAATTAATCATTTTTATAGTTAATAACTGCATCTCTGAGTTAACTCACTGACTCATCAGTCACCATAGAAACATCACTAACATGTATGTAGACCCACAAAGCATAGAAACCCTACATACAACAAGCATTTGTGGACAAGATGAAGATCTGGAGAGGGATGATATGAGATCACTGTAGTGGGAAGTTGGACTTTTTGTTGGAAAGAACATTGGAAAGGTAAGTAGAATTTGTGATGCAGCCTTTAATTCCATATGTTGCTCTCAAGGCAAGTCCCACTTTCAACTCTACCTAGTTAAATCAATATTTGTGGAGAATGAGGTGGTTTCTAACTATAACTGGGTTAGTTTCTAGTTGAAGCCTTAAACAAAAATTGACCTAATGATAAAGATAGGGCTTTAAACTCTTTCAATAAAAGGGGTGGGAAGTATGGGAAAGGGATTTGTCTGGAACTTTTATGTGCCTTCATAGGTTCCTCTGTGTATGATAGTAGTGGTTCAGGCATTATTAAAGTCAAAATCCTTATCTCAGCCATAAAGGCAGCTCCAAACTGTGGTCTTCACTTTGTTTTGTTTTTGGTTTTTGTTTTTTTGGGGGGAGGGTTGGCATAGAAAAATATACAAACACACAAATGTTCTCTTGAGACCAATATATTTTAATACATTGGAGGAAGACAGATAAAGAATTTCAGCCAGTAAAGAGAACCCTTGTATCTTCTATGCACTTCCCTTTACACATTTCCAACTGTAGGGTAACTCTTGATACTTGTCTTGGCAATAGCATTTTGTCCATCTGCATGCCATCTAATCTCCAATAAAATTGTCCTTTGTGAAATAACATCAATAGAATTGGCTCCCTGGATATCACTGCCAGTGCTTATCTCTAGTGTCCCATACCCAGATGAAATGTTAGTTGTACCATTAGTGGTCTCAAGAGGATGTGCCAAAGCTCAGGAAGAAACTTCTCTTAGGTCTCAGTTACTGTGCCTTCTCTGAATTTGGTTGGGTCAGGTACAAACTCATCATTCATAAAAGAAGCGGGGGAATCTGAAAAAAGTTCCCAAGTATTAACATCTATAGTTATCTCTTCTTCAAAGGGTACAAGACGTGGTGGTGTTTTAGTGTATCCATTATCTTCTTTTATGGGAATACAGCATGTTAGCTTGTTCATACAAAGAAGCTTGTACCTCTCAACGTGAAAGCATCGTTTTCTGCAGTGTCCTATATTATTCTTCCAACATCTTTCAACTCTCCAGCCAGCTGCAGGGAATAAATAAGTAGGTCAAGTTTTTAACTCTAGCAATAATATGGTAAGCATTAATTCAAAATTGTCATAACTATTACTACTCCTGTCTAGACTATTTTGATAAATACTACAAACCATTGGAGAGGGCAAAAAAGAAAACTGCAACTGTATATTAAATATTGTGCCATATGCCATCAAGGAAATGGGGGTGGGGTGGCTGGGGAAAGAGAGAGGAAGAAGGAAAGAAGAAGGAAAGAGGAAGAGGAAGGAAGAGAGGCAGAGAGGGAGACCTATGTAGAGTTGATATTTAAGCCAAGGCAAGAAGGATGGAAGGAGCCAGCCAGGTACACAGGAGGCAGAGATTTTTTCAGGAAAAGACTAGCAAGTGCTCAGTCCCACCACTGAGAAACTGCATTGTGTATTTGGAGAAGATATCTGGAGAAGGCTAATTAAGTCTGAAGTGTAATGTACAAAGATTGAAGGAGAAAGAGATGAAACGAACTTGAAATGGCAATGCCATTATCCAGTCAGATTAGCCCATTATTAAGCATTTTTATTTCAAAACATAATGTGACCTAATTTATGATTTAGATAGTTAGTTTGGATTTTATGTGGAAACTAGATTAGGGAAAAGAAATAATAGAATCAGGAAGGCATGTTCAAAGCTTTGGCTGGGTAAGACATAATGATGTCTGGAACTGGGCTTCAAGAGCTGTGGAAAGAAGAGGACAGATTTAAGACATTAGTGGCTTAGAAAAAAGGTCAGGAAGATGGAGAAATCAAAGTGCATTACTATATTTCTTTTGAGATAAGGAAAATTAGTGGTGCTTACTATTCATAAAAGAGTAAACTGAGAAAAGAACAAGAAAAGAACAAGATCTGGAAGGAAGAGAAAGAGGTGGGCTCAAGTATTTGCTACAGGGCATATAATATATCTAGGATGTCAAGAAGGCAGTGGAATATACCCGTAGGATCTCAATAGAGAAGTTTGAACTCTAGATGTAAATTTTAGAATCTTTACTATGGATATTTAAAACTATAGTAATGGGTAAAGTATAGTGAGTTGGAATAACATGGGATAAAAGGGGATCAAGGTTAAATTCTGGTAAGTGTCAATATTGAGAGCTCAAATAGGAGGAACAAACTCAAAAGGAACAACCATAAAAGTCAGAACAAAACAAGAAAATGGAACACTAGAGAATTAAATTCGTTTCTCCCAAAGCAGACCTTGGGAAAAAATTTAAGTATAATAATTGAATTGAGAGTCATTCACCTCCCTCCTAAATCAGTTTGGAAATGGAATAGTTAGGGAAGTAAAAAAGTCAAAAAGAGCTAGGAGGAGTTAAAATGATGGCATAGTATGGGGATCCTATGCTTGTCTCATCCTTTAAACACAGCTAGATAAGTATCAAATCATTCTGAACACCCCAGAACTCGTTCCGAGGACTGAGAGAACAAACCTCACATCTAGAGGGGGAAAATAGCCACATTGTGGAAGGGAGGAGCTGCAGGGAGTTGATTTGGGGGAGAAAAGATTTGTAGGTGCTCTAAAGGGGAGGGAGCTCTGAGCATGGGCGGTGGGGGGTGGAGAAAAAGAGAAAGCAGTGCACAGGGATTGAACACGAAAAATAGTTCTCCAAAACCATTGGCGGGGAAAAGGAGAGGGGCTAATTATCATGTTTTTAAAAGCAGTGGAACTCAAAGTTGGAAGTTTTGGAGGTCCGTGCCATCGAGGGGATCATGCCTGTCAGGCTTTGCGGGGCTCCTGTGGGTAAGGAGGGCATGAGGCTTGGGAGCAGGCAAGTGGTTTTAGGATCCTTTGGATGGCAGTGGAGAGACCGTTCCCCTTCTTGGGGTGCATTTGGGAGAGGTGACACTGCCTCTCAGGGGACAAAAGAGATGGTGGGCACTGTTGAGCAGTCCTGTTAATTAGCATAGCAACGAAAGGCAGTTCCATGGTGTAATGGTGAGCACTCTGGACTCTGAATCTAGCATAGCAACGAAAGCAACTGCTGATGGTACCATAAACTCTGAGCCCCTGTACAGTAGTGCAACCACTTGTCTGAGACAAACCAGCATCAGCCACAGTGCAGCAAAACCCACCCCCAGAGGATCATCACAGGTCCAATCCCACCGGATCCCTAAAATTTGAAATTTTGAAACGCAGCTGCTTGCCTGAGATAAAACACAGGAGCACTGTGCCACCAGGTGGGGAGACATCTTGGACACAGACAGGATGAAGGCAAGGTTCTGATGGAAGCCTGGGATGTAAGAGGGGAGATTATTCACTCTTCTGTGAGGGTTTCCTGAACACTGGCAAACACAAACTTCCCTCTCCAGGGACTAGAGAGCAGGCCAATGCCATTTTTCACCCTGCTCATCAGCAGACTGACTTCAGTGAGCAACACAATGGAGACTGGAGCCAACTACACCAAGCCCGGCCCCTCCATGCCCTGCAGGTGCATCTTTACTAGGGCAAGTCAGTCTGAGAACCAATGAAGCAGGTCCCTCCCCCAGAAGACCAGCACAAACTGTTTGCATGCACCAAGTCTACTGATTATAGAGTGCCGCAAATCTTTAGCTCTAGGGGAAATAGGATCTAGCCTCTTTTATCAAGTAGACCAAAACACACCTAGCTAAAACTTGCCACACAGTGGACAATGTCCAAACACTCCCCACTGCAGACAGGGAGAAACTCTGCAGAGAACTGACCTGAGGAAAAGTAGGCAAAACACAATAGCAGAGTGTACACTCTGAAACACTTTCTGCAGCACCAGGCCCTGGACAGTATTGGACCTCTTCTTAATATAGCCATTACTCTCAGGAGCAGGAAAAATAACAAGACTTTCCTAGCATGCAAAAGACAGTGACCCAAGAGAAAAAGACAAGATGGAGGAATTCACTCCAAAACAAAGATCAAGAAGAGGTCATGGCCAGGGATCTGATCAAAACAATATAAATAATATGCCTGAACCAGAATTAAAATAATCATAAGGATACCAGCTAGGCTTGAGAAAGTATAAAAGATACTAGAGAATCCCTTACTGCAGAGATAAAAGAACTAAAAACTAGTCAGGCTGAAATTAAAAAAAACAACAACAACACACTCAGTGGGAGCAGTTAAGATGGCAGAGGAGTAAGGACCCTTTGTTCTCTGGTCTCTGGAATTCAGCTAGATAGTTATTAAATTATTCTGAACACCGTGAAATCAATCAGAGATCTGAGAAAAGAAATGCTGCAAGTCTACAAATAGAAAAGTGACCACTTTTTGGAAGGTAGGAGGTGTGGACTTGAATCTAGGGCTATATACCAGAAGATATGGTGAGGGGAGGGAGCCAGCTTAAGGAGGCTACTGCAATGTATAATAAGCTATGGAATGCAAAATCAGAACTTTCAGAAGTCTGCTATAGTGGGGGACATCCCTAGCTTAAAGGTGCTTAGGTGGCAAAGCAGGGCAGTATCCCAAGAGGGACAGTGGTCTCAGGATCCCTGGGATCACAAGAAGGACAGGGATGCCTGAATGTGGCAGAGTTCCCAGGCGTTGGAGAGGGGAAGCTGGCTGAAAACAGTGGGTCTTGGCTCTGGCTTTCTGCTTGGTGTTGCCATAAATTGTGAACTGCTGCACAGTCATGTGACTACTGTCCTGGCAGGAGCCCAGCAAAAGCCAGAAGCATTGTGAGACCATCCTCCCTCCCCCAGGAGGAACAGCATGGGTCTGTGCCATAAGAGTCTATAAAATCTGGAGACTTGAATCTTAGTCATGTGCCTGAGATAAAAACGATTGGTCACAGGCTGGGTGAACACAGAGTTTGGACAGAAACCAGGGAGACAAAAATAATTGACTGCTGTTCTGTGAGGGCTCACTGAGAGTAGGGGGTGCACACTTTCAGCTCTGGGGGTAGAGAGTGGGGGCTGCCATATTCATCCCCTGTATTAGTGCTGAAAGCCTTCAGGGAGCAAAACATGCCACATAGTGCAATCTGGAGCTTATACTGAACCCCTGACAAGGGAGGCACATTTCCACAAGTGCAAAGGCACCTGAGAATCAGTGCAACAGGCCCCTCCGAAGACCGAGGAACAACTGGCTAGGACCAAGTTTATTGATTATAGAGGAATGCAAAACTTCAGCTCTTGGGGGAAAAATGTATGTAGGATTTGTAGGGTTTCTTTTTTTCATTCTTTAATCTTTCAGTTTATTTTTTTCAGATATTTTTTCAAAAAATTTTTAATTTTAATTTCAGTTAGTTAACATATAGTATAATATATTCTTACAATGGATTATGTTTATTAACTGTGCTAAAAATTAATATATCTTGCCAGACATTTAAGAAAACTGAGTGTCCTTTCAATTACAGGGGCTCCCATTGAAAGCCACAAACATAAATGTCTTGTTCTTTTTTTCCCCCCTATTTTATTATTTATTTATTTATAATTTTTATTTATTTTTTTACATTTCTTTTCAATGTTCCAGAATTCATTGTTGATGCACCACACCCAGTTTTTTTATTCTTTTAAAATTTTTATTTGTATGTATATATGATTATATAAATTATATATATATTCTTTATTTTTTGTTTCTGCTCATTTTATTTTATTTTACTTTATACATATACACAAGTTCTTCTTTTTTTACTATTTTGGGATCTAGTTTCTTTTAATGAGCAGATCAAAATACACCCAGGATCTAGTATTTTATTTTGTTTTGCTTTGTTTCTGGCTTGATTTTGTTTTTATTTTGTTTCATTGGGTTTTTTCCCTGGCTTGGTTTTTTTTTTTTTTTTCGTTTTTGTTGTTGGAATTGTTGTCTTTTCTCTCTCTTTCTTCTATTCTTTTCTGGACTTAATGACAAAATGGAGAAATTCACCACAAAAGAAAAAATAAGAGGTAGTACTCACTGCCAGGGATTTAATAAATATTGATATAAGTAAGATGTCTGAAGTAGAATTTAAAACAATTATAAAGATACTAGCTGGGCTTGAAAAAAGCATAGAAGACACCAGTGAATCCCTCACTGTAGAAATCAGAGAACTAAAATCTAATCAGGCTAAAATTAAAAATGCTGTTATCGAGATGCAGTAAAAAAATGGATGCTCTAACAGTGAGGATAAATGAAGCAGAAGAGTCTGTGATGTAGAAAACAAAATGATGGGAAATAAAGCTGGAAAGAAGAGAGAAAGGCAACTACTGGATTATGAAGGGAGACTTAGAGAAATCAACAATTCCATAAAACAAGACAATAACTGGATAATAAGACTCTGAGAAGATGAAGAGGGAGAGAGAGAGGCAGAAGGTTTATCTGAACAAATTATAGCTGAGAACTTCCCTAACCTGGGGAAGGAAAGAGGCATTCAAGTCCAGGAGGTGCAGAGAAACCCCCTCAAAATCAATAAAAATAGGTCAACACCTCTACATATAATAGTGAAGCTTGTAAATTTCAGAAATAAAGAGAAAATCTTGAAAGCAGCCTACAGGGGTAGGAAGGTAAGGCTAGCACAGAAGAAAGGCTAGCCAGGCCAGAAAGGACTGGCATGATGTATTCAATGTTAAATGGGAAAGATACGCAGCCAAGAATACTTTACCCAGAAAGGCTGTCATTCAGAATAGAAGGAGAAATAAAGTTACCAGAACAAACAAAAACTAAAGGAATTTGTGAACACTAAACCAGGTCTGCTAGAAATATTAAAAGGGATCCTTTGAGTGAAGAGAAAGCGCAAAAGTAACAAAGACCACAAAAGAACAGAGATAATCTACAGAAACAGTGACTTTACAGGTAATACAATGGTATTAAATTCATCTTTCAATAATTACTCTGAATGTAAATGGACTAAATGCTCCAATCAAAAGACATAGGATATCAGATTGTATGAAAACAAACAAGACCCATCAAGATGTCGTCTACAAGAAGACTAATTTTAGACCCAAAGACACCTCCAGATTGAAAGTGAGGGGGTGGAAAACAGTTTTCATGCTAACAAACATCAAAAGGAAGCTGGGGTAGCAAACCTTATATCAAAAAAACTAGATTTTAAACCAAAGACTGTAATAAGTGGTGATGAAGGACATTATATCATAATAAAAGAATCTATCCAACAAGAAGATCAATTATAAATATTTATGCCCCTAACTTGGGAGCAGCCAAATATATAAACTGATTAATAACAAAATTAAGGAAACACATTGATAATAATACAATACTGATAGGGGACTTTAACACCCCATTCACAGCTATGGATAGAACATCTAAGCAGAAGATCAACAAGGAAACAAGGGCTGTGAATGACATACTGGACTAGGTGGACTTAACAGATATATTCAGAACATTTCATCCTTATTGTCTTTGGAAGAACAAATATTGAGAAAATGTCTATGCTACTCAAAACAATATACACATTCAATGCAATGCCTATCAAAATACCGTCAGCATTTTTCATAGAGCTGGAGCGAACAGTCCTAAAATTTGCAGGGAACCAGAAAAGACCCCGAACAGCCAAAGTAATGTTGAAAAAGAAAAGCAAAGCTGGATGCACCACAATTCCATACTTCAATCTATATTACAAAGTTGAAATCATCAAGACATTATGGTACTGGCACAAAAACAGACACATAGATCAATGGAACAGAAGAGAAAGCCCAGAAATGGACACTCACCTCTGTGGTCAACCAAACTTTGACAAAGCAGGAAAGAATATCCAAAGGAAAAAAGAGGGTCTCCTCAAAGTGGTATTGGGAAAATTGGACATCCACAATCAGAAGAATGAAACTGGACCACTTTCTTACACCACAAACAAAAATAACTCAAAATGGATGAAAAACCTCAATGTGAGACAGGAATCCATCAAAATCCTAGGGGAGAACATAGGCAGCAACTTCTTTGACCTTGGCTGTTGCAACTTCTTGCTAGACACGTCTCCAAAGGCAAGAGAAATAAAAGCAAAAATGAACTATTAGGACTTCATCAAGATGAAAAGCTTTTCCACACCAAAAGAAACAGTCAACAAACTAGAAGGCAGCCTACAGAATGGGAGAAGATACTTGCAAATGTCTTAAGAGAGAAAGGGCTCGTATCAAAAGTTTATGAAGATCTTGTGAAACTCAACATCCCAAAAACAAATAATCCAGTCAAGAAATGGGCAGAAGACATGAAAAGACCTTTCTCCAAAGAAGACCTACAAATGGCCAACAGACACATGAAAAAATGCTCCACATTACTTGGCATCAGGGAAATACAAACCAATGCGGGGGCACCTGGGTGGCTCAGTTGGTTAAGCGTCAGCCTTTGGTTCAGGTCATGATCTCAGGGTCCTGAGATTGAGCCTCACATCAGGCTCCCTGATGAGCAGGGAGTCTGCTTCTCCCTCTCCCTCTGCAGCTCCTCCTGATTATGGTTTCTTGCTCACTCTCTCTCTCTCTCTCTCTGTCAAATAAATAAATGAAATCTTAAAAAAACACACACACCGTGAGATACAATCTCACACAGTCAAAATGGCTAAAATTAACAACTCAGGAAACAACAGATATTGGCGAGGATGCAGAGAAAAGGGAACCCTCTTGCAGTGTTGGTGGGAATGCAAACTGGTGCAGCCACCTTGGAAGACAGTATGGAGGTTCCTCAAAAAGTTAAATATAGAACTATTTTATGACCCAACAATTGCACTACTAGTTATTTACTCACAGGATACAAAAATACTGATTTGAAGGGCCACATGCCCCCAGTGTTTATAGCAACATTATCAACAATAACCAAACTATGGAAAGAACCCAAATGCCCATCAACTGATGAATGGATAAAGAAGTTGAAGTATATATACCATGGAATATTATTCAACCATCAAAAAGAATGAAATCTTTAGGGGCGCCTGGGTGGCTCAGTGGGTTAAAGTCTCTACCTTCGGTTCGGGTCATGATCCCAGGGTCCTGGGATCGAGCTCCACATCGGACTCTCTGCTCGGCAGAGAGCCTGCTTCCTCCTCTCTTCTCTCTGCCTACTTGTGATCTCTTTCTCTGTCAAATAAATAAATTTAAAAAAAGGAATGAAATCTTTAATTTGCAATGATGTGGATGGAGCCAGAGTGTACTATGGTAAGCGAAATAAGTCAGTCAGAGAAAGGCAAATACCATACGATTTCACTCACATGTGGAAATTAAGAAACAAAACAGATGAACATAGAGGAATGGAGAAAAAAGGATGAGAGATAGAGGGAAGCAAACCATAAGAGATCCTCAACTATAGAGAACAAACAGGGTTGATGGAGGGGAATTGGGGGCGGTGGGCCAAATGGGTGATGTTATTAAGGACACTTGCAATGAGCACTGGGTGTTATATATAAGTGATGAGTCACCAAATTCTGCAACTGAAACCAATTTTTACAATATATGTTAACTAACTGGAATTTAAATAAAAACTTGAACTTATTAAAAAAAAAGAGAGAAAGCCAGAAGTAGGTGAGTTATACAGTTAGTTACTACTGACTGACTAAAGCATAATCCCGTGGGAAACTCTGGCAGCCAGATAATGGAGTTATCGTTTTTCAAGAAAAGGAGCTGGAGTATTTGTCTGCCAGCTAGCCAGCAAATAGTCATACATGATCTCAGAGTGAGTTTATAATTCCCTCTCATTTCTGGATTGCTCTGTATTAGGGCTGTTTCACACACAATCAGTAATGCTTTGAGGATAATTGCCAGTTGCAGGCTGGTGTGCATGAAAATGGTAAATGTGGAAAGGATCCAAGGAAAATTGAATCAGATATGACTAGATTATGCAAGAGGGGAAAATGTTTCTTAAAGCAATGAGTGGACTTTTGTAGGTAAACTTTGCTGAGAAGTTCAATAAGATAAGGGCAGAAGTGTCCATTATGTTCAACATGATGACTGCCATTGGTAACCATGAGAGGAGCAGTTTCCCAGTGGTGGGGAAAAAAGAAACAAACAAAAGTAAAGTTGGTGAAATGTGAATGAGAAAAGTCGAGGTATTACCTGGAGACAAAACTCTTTAAGAAGTTTAGTGGGAGGAAGGGCAGAGAAATAGAGAGGCTCTTAGAGGATAATACAGAGCCAAGTGAGTATTTTTCGGGGATGTTTTGAAGAATGGGAAATAACAGAGCATGTTTGAAGGCACTTAAGAAACCAGTAGAAAGGGAGAGATTAATGTAGAATAGGGAAATGAGACAATGAAAGGGCATAGTCCTTTGTAGTTGGCAAGAATCAAAATCACATTTGACAGATCAAGACAGAGAAGGCACACATCCTCAGTTAGGTCAAGAGGGAAAGAGAAGATGGATGCAAGGCATACTGGTACAGATGTTGACCATGGTAAAAATAAAAAGTTCAATTTTTAATTTTTTGCTTTTTGTTTGTTTATTCATTTGTTTTTAGATTCCACATATGAGTGAAGCAATATAATACTTGTGTTTCTCAGTCTGATTTATTTCACTTAGCAAAATACCTTCTAAGTCCTTCTATGTTGTTGTAAAGGCACAATCTCATCCTTTTTATGGCTGCATAATATTTCATTGTGTATATGTACCACATCTTCCTCATCCATTTATCTATTGGTGGACCCTTGAGTTGCTTCCACATCTTGGTTATTGTGAAGAATGTTACAATAAACATAGGGGTGCATATATCTTTTCATATTAGTGTTTTCATTTTCTTTGGGTAAATACCCAATAGTAGAATTATTATTAACTCATATGGTATTTCTATTTTTAATTTTTTTGAGGAACCTCCATACTGTTTTCCACAGTTTCTGTGCTAATTTACATTCCTACCAACAGTGCTCAAGGGTTCTTTTTCCCTACATCCTTGCCAACCTTGCCATCCTTGTTATTTCTTGTCTCTTATTTTAGCCATTCTGACAGGTGTAAGGTGATATCTTTAAGTTTATTTATTTATTTGAGATAGATATAGATACAGATATAGAGAGAATGAGAGGGAAAGGAGAGAGAGCATGAGCGGGGTGGGGAGTGCTGTGGGAGAGAGAGAGAAGCTGACTCCCCGCTGAACAGGGAACCCGATGCAGGGCTCCATCCCAGGACTTTGGGGTCATGACCTGAGCCGAAAGCAGATGTTTAACTGTAACTGAGCCACCCAGGTAAGCCCCTGTAAGTTGATACGTAATTATGGTTCTGATTTGTATTTCCCTGATGATTGGTAGTGTTGAGCATCTTTTCGTGTGACTCTGAGTTTTTCAAATCTTGAATTATGGAATAAAGTCATAAGCTGGGAGGGAGAGGCACATAGAAAAGTAGAGCAGGAGAATTAAAGAAAAAGAAAGGTCAGTATAAAATAGCTGTCTAGAAAAAGAGAGAAGATGAGCTCACAAAAGAAATACAGTAGGATTTCTGAGCAATGTGATAATTCATTTGTGGGGTGTGGATATGAATGTAAAATGAAACTAGCCTGCTCCATTGTATGATCATAATTCTCTAACAGCTAGGGTAACTGAGGCAGAAGATAGAATTAGTGATCTAGAGGACAAACTGATAGAGAAAAAGGATCAGGAGGAGGCTTGGAACAAACCGCTTAGAAGCCATGAAAACAGAATTAGGGAAATAAATGACACCATGAAACATTCCAACGTCAGAATCATTGGAATTCCTGAGGGGGAGGAGAAAGAAAGAAGGCTAGAGGGTATAGCTGAACAAATTTTCCATGAAAAATTTCCCAATCTGGTGAATGGAACCAGCGTTTGTGTCCTAGAGGCAGAAAGGTCTCCCCTCAAGGTCATAGAATCTAGAAAGATTTCGAGACACCTGATTGTGAAAATGATGAATCATAATTTTAGACAGGAGCTCTGGAAAGCAGCTAGGGGGAAAAGATTCCTTACGTACAGAGGAAGGCCCATCAGAATAAAATCAGACCTGTCCACAGAAACCTGGCAAGCCAGAAAGGGCTGGCAAGATGTATTCAGGGCACTAAATGAAAAGAACATGCAGCCAAGAATACTTTATCCAGCAAGACTGACATTCAAAATGGATGGAGAGATAAAGAGCTTCCAAGACCGACAAGGTTTAAAAGAGTATGTGACCACCAAGCCGGCACTACAAGAAATATTAAGGGGGTCCTATAGAAGAGGAAAAAACCCAAGGATATCATTGAACAGAAATTTATGGAGACAATCTATAGAAACCAAGACTTCACAGGTAACACGATGTCAATAAAAACGTATATCTGAATAACGACTCTCAATGTGAATGGCCTAAATGTGCCCATAAAACAGCACAGGGTTGCAGATTCGATAAAATGACAGGACCCATCCATATGTTGTCTGCAAGAAACCCATTTTGAACCTAAAGATACATCCAGACTGAAAGTAAAGGGATGGAGAAGCATCTTTCATACCAATGGGCCTCAAAAGAAGGCTGGTGGAGTGATTCTCATATCAGATAAATTAGATTTTAAACTGAAGACTAGTCAGAGATACAGAAGGACACTACATCATTCTTAAAGGGTCTATCCACCAAGAAGATCTAACAATTGTAAATAGTTATGCCTCCAATATGGGAGCAGACAACTACATCAGACAACTGTTAATCAAAATAAAGAGTCATATTGATATGAACACATTAATAGTAGGGGATCGTAACATGCCACTCTCAGTAATAGACAGATCATCCAAGTAGAAAATCAATAAAGAAACAAGAGCATTGAATGACACATTGGACTAGATGGACCTTATAGATATATACAGAACATTCCACCCTAAAACAACAGAATACTCATTCTTCTCGAGTACACATGGAATCTTCTCCAGAATAGACCACATACTGGGTCACAAATCAGTGCTCAGCCGATACCAAAAGACTGAGATTATTCCCTGCATATTCTCAAACATGACCATCTTTTTAATCAAACTGCTTGCAAAGTGTGAAGGTTAGTGTATTCTAGGCAAAGGAAGCAGCTAGAGCAAAGGCTCTATATATTTTTTTGAAGATTTTATTTATTTATTTGACACAGAGAGAGAAAGATCACAAGTAGGCAGAGAGGTAGGCAGGGAGAGATGGGGAAGCAGGCTCCCTGCTGAGCAGAGAGCCCGATGTGGGGCTCGATCCCAGGACTTTGAGATCATGACCTGGACTGAAGGCAGAGGCTTAACCCACTGAGCCACCCAGGCTCCCCGAAAAAGTTCTATATTAGAGTAAGCCTGGTATATATGAGAAAGGGGAAATAATTCTCAAAACAATATTTTCTGGATTTGATTTGATAGTGTGTAAAAAGCGCCTTTCATGGGTTGACATATATAAAGCTCACAGTAATTTGTCTCCTGCTCCCTCCCCTGGGCTAAGAAGTTTATTTCACTTCTCCAATGATTCATTCTCTTACTATTTACTGGCTCAAATTTACTTGCTTATGTTAGAATTTTCTGTAAGTTTCAAATGTAGACATTCCACTTCTTTCATACAAGACAAACTTTGATATCACGTCTTCATTTCTTGCTTCTACAAAGATTATTTCTCAATTTTTCTTTTCCTCCAGGGTATCTATTCTTGAAAGCTCCTCATTCAACAAAGTTTGAGCCCCTAACTATAGTACAAACTTCATTGTAAGCCCTTAAAGTACATTTGTGGACTAAGCAGACAAAATCACATGAAGCTTACTTTCTACCAGGGCAAGGCAGACAATGAAAAACAGTAAATTTTCTTATATGTGAGAAGGTGATAGGTGGTTTGCAGAAATAAGAGAATCTATTTGGAGGATTATGGGGGGAAGATTGCAGTTTCTTTATTTTTTTAATTAAAGATTTATTTATTTTAGAGAGAGAGAGAGAGAGCACAGGAAGGAGGGGCAGAGGGAAAGGGAGACTCTAAGCAGACTTTGCTGAGCGTGGAGCCCAAGGCAGGGCTTGATCTCATGACACTAAGATCACAACCTGAGCTGAAACCAAGAGTCAGACACTTAACTGACTGTGCTACCGAGGCACCCCCAGACTGCAGTTTCTTAAACAGCCATTAGATAGGGCTTGAAAGAAGGTGACAAGTAAAACAGTGTCTTGAAGGAAGTAAAGGAATTAGCCACAACAGTACCCGGGGCAAGTACATTCTAAGCAGAGGAAACAGGGTTGAGCAAGCCAGGCATGTTTGAGGAAAAGCATTGAAACCATAGTGGTTCTAGTGAAGTGAGCAAGGACTAGAAGAGTAGATGAGGTGAGAGAGGTCATAAGGGACAGATCGTGGAGAGCAGGTGGGCCACTGTTAGAACCCTAGTTATTTGAGTGAAGAGAGGGCCATTGCAGAGTTTTGAGCAGAAGAGGTACATAATCTGACTTCCAATGGGAGTGAAGTCTGTTATCTTGATGCCAGATTGCAGGAGGCACGTGTAAAAGGACAGATACTTGTGAGGAAGCTACAGCAGTAGGAGGTGAGAGATGGTAGTAACTTGAATCAGTTGTAGCAGTGGAGGTGATGAGATTGGTTGACTCTGGACATAATTTCAAGTAGACTCTTTGACAGATATGGATGTCACAATTAAAAATACCAAGGATAATTCCAAGAATATGGCTTGAACAATGCAATTATGGCAATTGGGAGTAATCTATAATTGAATGTATTTCTGTTCAGAATGACAGCAGTCATTTTTTTCAAAACTCCTCATTCCGGAATTATGTTGTTAAAACTTGTGACCTCCATCACCAATATCTCAAAATCATAAAATTAAAAATTAAAGAATATGAATAACAGCTGTATTATTTCACATAAGCCATTTGCCAAAACATTATCCCATGTAGAAATTCTGTCTAAACCAGATGCAGAATCAAAAAACATCATCTTAAATATAGTTATTGCCATTGATGGACAGTGTGGCTTGGTAAAAACCACCCGATGCTGTCTCACCTGAAAATACAGAAATAGGGGTGCCTGGGTGGCTCAGTGGGTTAAAGCCTCGGCCTTCAGCTCAGGTCATGATCCCAGGGTCCTGGGATCGAGCACCACATCAGGCTCTCTGCTCCGCAGAGAGCCTGCTTCCTCCTCTCTCTCCCTGCCTGCCTCTCTGACTGCTTGTGATCTCTGTCTGTCAAATGAATAAATAAAATCTTTTAAAAATATACAGAAATAAACTCAAATACATTAAATAGTTAAATTTCAAAACAGAACCTATAAGGGAAAAAAATATATAAGTTAACAGGAATAAAAACTATCCCCCAAAACAAAAAGGAAAAATAGGGATAGCCATACAATTTTTAGAAAAATTAAAATATGGAATAAATATATATGAAGTTTGACTTCTTCATACTGAGTAAAATAGAAACAATTATATCTTTAAATATTATCCTTTGTGTAAAAATTTTGATTTATGTCTAAGAACATTTATGTAGAACATGACTCATATATATAACAAATGCACTTAGTAGCAAAAATAATGACATAAATGTTCAGTTCTCAAATTGGATAAATAATTTGCAGAGCAACCATTCATTGATGTTTTATGTAATTATTGAAAATTCGGTTATTGGAAAATATTTAATATATGGGAAAATACTAATAAGGTAATAGAAACTTAAAAGTAGGTTACACATTTATTTACATAGTAGCCAAGGAATCTGAAGAAGAGCAACAGAACAAAACTTTATTTCTTTATTATTTCAAAACTTTTCAAAATGTCAGCAAATAGTTCATAATCAGAAATTCACCCACCCACTATAAGTTTTATGTACCTGTTAATAATGATAAAGTAAGTTTCTATATTGATAAGAAATCTCTAAGACATACTGGTAGTACCTTGCAGAAGAATCCACATGGTTCATTTACACTGTGTTTTTTTAAAATCTAAGATATATATGCATATGCACTAGGATACATAAGTAATTGGTAAGATTGGTAAGCATATATATATGTATATACATATATACATATATATATGCTACGATGTAAAAGTGATTGATAAGATTGATTGAGAGATTCTGAAAGAAAGATTGAAGAAACGTTATTCTAGGGTAAGAGAGTACTTTTCCTTAAACTCATATAAACCTATCAGGTGCTTGACACTTTGTATCAATTGTAAGTACTATTTTTCAATGGAAAGGAGATAATTTCCAAAAGTAGCATTACTAAAAAGCAGGAATAAACTCATTCATATTGATCTAATACCAGAGGCTTACTGTAACACTGGTTAGAGAGTCAGAAAAGGCTGCTCAGAAGACTGGGGAAATTCTTGCCTTTGGAGAAATGTCTCAGAAGGTACCCCAGCATGATAGGTGCCTCCAGTAGGGTCTTAGAGAGTAGGCAGGTCATGGAACTGCCATAATGAGAGCATTTCTGTGTTTTGTTTTTTTTTTTTATTGGCCCAGGGCTTTTCCTGCAGATCCTCTTTTCCTCACAAGACCCTGAAAGCTCAAGTTCTATAACTTAATCGTAGTTCCATCATCCCTACATTTTAGGGTTCCATTACCTTTGGTCACCAGATTTAGAAACCCACATATAATGAAGGTCAGCATCAGGAAATTCATGGCTCCTGGCAGAGAGGAAGCTCTGTGTCCTGAGGAATCCAGAGCACTTGGCCCAGCTAAGAGTATAAATAGTCACCTCTACTTGCCTATCATGGGTGATGAACCAGAGATGGGGAGAATGCCATGCCATCCGGATCACCAGACCATTAACTTGCACCCTTGAGTGTGCATGACAAAATAATGCTCTGTTCTAGAAACTATTAAAGGAAACTGAGGCCTTGTGAAATGAGTTATAATCCTGAGGAAATGTAGGGTCTCACGGAAAGAAACAACTCCCAAGGGGCACCTGGGTGGCTCAGTGGGTTAGAGCCTCTGCCTTGGGCTCAGGTCATGATCCCAATGGGATCGAGCCCAGAATCGGGCTCTCTGCTTAGCAGGGAGCCTGCTTCCTCCTCTCTCTCTGCCTGCCTCTCTGCCTACTTGTGGTCTCTGTCTCTCAAATAAATAAATAAAATCTTAAAAAAAAAAAAGAAACAACCCCAAAGGAAATTGTTCTCCTTAACCCTAGATGGGGCCAGTTACTTCTCCTCTCTTTATATGCAGCACCATAAATATACACCAATGATAACAGAATGCTACATAAAGATCTCACTTATTTCAGACCAATAGCTATTGACCTCCAGTAGAATATCCTCCCCTTCCATCTGAATGATTACCAAATCCATTTTGTGTTACTTTCTGTATAAGTTATGAAGTTTAGTTTGAGATGGACTTTTTTTTTTAGTGTCGATATTTAATTTTGGCAGTAACAATTTATTGAAAGTACTATCCTTCTTCCATTGAATTGTTTTGACACATTTGCCAAAAATTAGGTGGCCATACTTGATTCTGTATTATGTTTCATTGATTATGTGTCTATTCTTCTGCCAGAACAGCACATTCTTGATTACTATATCTGTATATTATGTCTTGAGATAGTGCAATCATTCTTCTTGCTTAATTCTTCTTTTAAAATTTTTGTTCACCTATACCAGTTCCTTTGTCTTTCAGTAAAAATTGTAGAATAGTCTTTTGTATATCTACAAAAGATCTTGCTTGAGATTACGATTGCAATTGAGTAAACCTGTGTATTAGTCTGGGCGAAATGACTTGTTGAGTCTTCTAATCCATCTGTGTATGCCTATGCCACTTAAGTGTTTTTTTATTTCTTTCATCACTGTTTTGTAGTTTTTAGAATACAGACTTAAAATATTTCTCAATTTGTAATTAAGTATTTTATGAGTAATTTTAATAAATTTATACTTTTATTTTCAATATTCACATACCTTTACTAGTATACCGTAATATAATTCATGTTCATGTATTGACTTTGGATCCTGAAGCTTACTCAACTCAGTTATTAGTTCTAGGAGGTTTTTAAATTGATTCCTTGATCTTTTCTCTGTAGACTATCATGTCAGCTGTAAATGGGAACAGTTTTCTTTCTTCCTTTCCAAACTCTGTATTTGTTTCCTTTTCTTATATTACCATGTTGAGTAGAATTTTCAGAATACATTAAATAAGAAAGGTAAGAGTGAATATCCTGGCACTTCTGTGTTGGTAGAGGTACTCATTCTTTTACCATTAAGTATGACATTAGCTGTAGGTATTTTGTAGATTTTTTTTAATCAGGTTGAGAAAGTTTCCCTACATTCTTAGTTTTCTGAGAGTTTTTATCATGAATGCATTTGAAACTTATTCAAATACTATTTATACATCAACTGATTGGATTATATGATTTTTCTCTGTTAGCCTATTAATTTGCTAGATTACATTGATGATTTTCAAATATTTAACCACCTTTCATTCTGCAACAAATCCCACCTGGTTATGACTTTAATTCTTTTTATATATTGCCCAATTCCACCTGCCAATAGTTTTTAAATGAAATAGTTGTAGATGTACAAGTACATGTAGACATGTACTTGTAGGAAATAATTTAGAGCAATCCTGTGTACCCTTTATTTTGTGTTCCCTAATAGTCACATCTTGCAAACCTATAGTGCAATATCAACAACCAGGATGTTGGCAATGATACATTCCCCAGTCTTATCTGATTCCCCAGTTACTTATAATTATTTGCGTGTGCATGTGTATGTGTTGCGATAGTGTGTGTGTCTGCAGTTCCCTACACTTGTATCACATGTAGGTTTGCATATCTACCACTCAAGATACACAGTTCCATCAGCATAAGTGTCCCACCTTCAGTTTACTTTGGCCTTGTTAAAAGTTGGTTGAGCATATTTGTATGATCTATTTAAGGTTCTGTAAGCATTTATCTCTCTGCTAATACCACACAGCTATACCTAAGCCTTGATATTGGATGGAATGATACCTCCCACTTCATTCTCTGTTCACAGTGGTTTTAATTACTCCAGGGCTGATATTCTTCTATACCAATTTTATAATAATCTTGTCCATGTCTAGAAAAATCTTGCTTAGGTTAGGTAAGAATTTCATTAAAACCTATAGATCCATGTCGTCGCAATTCCCTGATTCACTGCATGTTTAGGTCTTCTTTGCCTCCATCAGAATTTTGTAATTTTCAGCACAGATTCTAAACATGTTTTGCTAAATGTATACCTAAGTATACATATACATACAAAGTATATTTACTTTGGGAGTGATTATAATTAGTACTGCCTTAAAATTCCAGTTTCCATAAATATATTCTTAATACATAGAAATGTAATTTAGTGAACCGATGTTTATTTGGGCAATTAGGAATGAAATTCAGGAGTCACATATCCAGATAGAAACCTGAATTCTTTTGTGTCTCGTCTTTTTCCCTGCAACACAGCCACATTCACTATTTGATTCTTGTGCATTTTTCAGATAGATTTTTTTAGGGGATTTTCACCTGGATAATCATGTCATCTGCAAACAGACAGCTCTTTTTTCCTTTTCAATCTATATACCTATTATTTCCTGCTTTATTGCAATGATTACAATTTCCAGTAATGTTAATGTGAAACCATTTAGTCTTTGATCATTGAATATGAGGGATTTATTTTGTAGATGTTCTTTATCCAATTGAAGTAGTTCCCTTCTCACTTGTAGAGAATTTTTATCATGAATTAGTGTTTTGCAAAATGCTTTTTATGCAACAGTCAATATGCTCACATTATTTTTATAATTTCCGTATTGCTATGGTTACACTGATTTTCAAAAAGATTGTTTATTTATTTATTTATTTATTTGGAGAGCATGATGTAGGGGGAGGGAGAGGAAGAGAGAATCTCAGGTGGACTCCACGCTGAGCAGGGAGCCTCACACAGGACTTGTTGCATGACCCTGAGATCGTGACCTGAGCTGAAATCAACAGTCATTCACTTAACCAACTGAGCAAACCAGGCACCCTACATTGATTTTTGAGTATTAACCCAGTCTTGCATACCCAAAATAAATTACTTTTTTATACATTGCTGGATTCTATTTATTAATATTTTACTGAGCCATGTAAGTTCTTGAGAGCATTTGGTCTGTAGTTTTCATTTTTCATAATGCTCCATCTAGTTTTACTATGAAAGTAATGCTGATGTCATAAAATGAGTTAGGAAGCATTCCCTCCTCTTCTACTTTCTGGAGGAGATTGTATGGTATTGGTATTTAATCTTTTAAAGTACAGGTATCTTGGGACGCCTGGGTGGCTCAGTTGGTTAAGCAGCTGCCTTCGGCTCAGGTCATGATCCCAGCCTCCTGAGATCAAGTCCCACATCGGGCTCCTTGCTCGGCGGGGAGCCTGCTTCTCCCTCTGCCTCTGCCTGCCTCTCTGTCTGCCTGTGCTCACACTCTCTCTCTCTAACAAGTAAATAAAATAAACTCTTTAAAAAAAATGTAAAGTACAGGTATCTCTTACTTTTTGAAAGTTTGGGTTATACCACTTAACTTTTATGAAAGCCCTAAATTAGAACCGGTTTTTGCTAACTGAAAGAAATCTGAAGAGGATCTTTGCTTTTACAAAGAAGGCAAAAAGCAAAAATAGTGTTCAGCTCAGTGTTTGCTTTTCAGCGAGCTGTTACAGAGACAGCTCACACCTAGAGCAGCAAGGGTGGCCCCGCCAAGCTCCTTCCTCTGGGTCTACACTCAGCATCTCAGCATCAAGCCGCCATAACTTTGAACTATGTCTCTGAGCATCTGTACTTTGGGTTTAGTTTGTGCATCCATTAGCAAGCTGTGTCCCAAGGTATCAGAAAGCCTAAGAAATTTTATTGTGGGGTCCAAAAACACTCAACAGGTTTTCCATGTAGATTAAAGGTAATTACTTCTTTGCTTTATGCCATTTTGGCTTACAAAAGTTTCATGGAAATGCTCTACCCTCGATAGTGGGGGAAACCTGTGCTGTGTGGAATTCTCCCATGAAACCATTTTGGCCTGGAGATTTCTGTTTCAAAGCTTTCAAATTACAGATTCAATTTCTTCAGTGGTTATAGAACTATTCAGGTTGTCTATTTCATTGAGAATGAGTTTAAATTGGTTTAGGTTTTTGAAGAATTGACCTATTTCTTTTAAGTTATAAAATTTTTCTAAAAAATTTTATTTATTTATTTGACAGACAAAGATCACAAGTAGACAGAGAGGCAGGCAGAGGTGGGGCGGGGGGAGCAGGCTCCCCACAGAGCAGAGAGACCAATGTGGGGTTTGATCCCAGGACCCGGAGATCATGACCTGAGCTGAAGGCAGAGGCTTAACCCACTGAGCCACCCAGGCACCCCTTAAGTTATAAAATTTTTGAGTGAAACATTTCTTGTAGTTTTCCCTTCCTATCTTTTTAAATGGCTATAGAAGCTTAATGATATCCACTGTTTCTTTGTGGATGCTGATGGCTTCTGAGTTGATTCTTTTTATCTTTATCAGATAATTTTGAAATTTGATTTAGCAATTTTATATATTTTCTTTAGAGAATTAGCTTTTGGTTTAATTCTTTTTTTTCTATTGTTTTTCTGTTTTCAATTTTATTTTTCTCCTGCTGTTGCCCTTATTATTTCCTTTCTTCTTGGTTGCTTTGGGTTGATTTTGCTCCTCTTGTTTTAGTTTTGAGATAGGATCCTACATTATTAAGATCTTTCTTCTTTTCAGGATGCCTGGGTGGCTCAGTCGGTTAAGCGGCTGCCTTCGGCTCAGGTCATGATCCCAGCGTCCTGGGATCGAGTCCCACATCGGGCTCCTTGCTTGGCAGGGAGCCTGCCTCTCCCTCTGCCTCTGCCTGCCACTCTGTCTGCCTGTGCTCTCTCTCTAACAAATAAATAAATAAAATCTTTTAAAATTAAAAAAAGATCTTTCTTCTTTTTAATTATAAGCATTTAGTGCTAAAAGCTTCCTTCTAATTATCACTTTATTTTTTTTAATGTCTGATCTTATTTATTTGTCACTCTTAGAAAATCTCATTTTTGACTGGACTCAGACTTAGAGGTAGAAGCTCTCAGAGAGGACAGCCTCCGTCTCTTGACAATCTGTTCCTGGCGTTTTTCTCTGGCCTCCTTCATTCTCTTGGCCAAAAGTTTAGCATATTCTGCAGCCTCTTCCTTGTTTTTCTTAGTGAGCTGTTTCTTCAAAAGAGTACGCTGACGTTTGTGTTGGAGGACACGTGGAGTAACAAGACACTGTGTCTTGGGCGCTTTGGTTCTAGGTTTCTTACCTTCTTTGTTTAAGGCTTTCTCACAACATACTGGCAGACTTCATCTTCTTTAGAGAGATTGAAGAGCTTGCGGATTCTGCTGGCTCTTTTGGGCCCCAGGCGTTGAGGCACAGTAGTATCAGTGAGTCCAGGAATATCCTTCTCCCCTTTCTTTACAATGACCAAGTTGAGAACACTGAGATTGGCATCCACAATGCAACCCCGAACAGATTTGTGCTTTCTCTCTCCCATCCTCCTTGGTCTGTAGCAGGAATGCCCCTTACTCAGCAGCAGGTGGACTCGGCCATGGGTCAAGACACCCTGCTTCATGGGGAAGCCTTGTTTGTCATTGCCACCACTGATTCAGACCACATAACCCTTCCATTCTTCACTGAGGGTGCCAGCAGCAACTTCTGTGGCCATACGCTTCTCATAAAAGGTACGAAGTTTGCGTTCATTGTCCACTTCAATGAGTTTCTGGCAGCCAGTAGCTGGGAAAGAGATGTTCAGCTTCATCTTGAAGCAGGCTAGTGCCTCCGAGGCACCACAGAAAAGAGTAATTATTACTTTAGATATAGCTCACATATTTTGATATGACCTATTAGGAAGAAATGTGAAACACAAAAACATGTAAAAAGTGTCTTAGACAAATTAGGGTTTTATTCTTCTCATATGGTATAATGTCAAGGAATGCCGTAAGAGCTTCACAGTGACATCAGGCACCAGGAAACATCTTCCCTCCTTTTTACACATTCTTACCATGTGCTTTTGGCCCATAGTTAGAAGATGGCTGCATCACCTGCAGCATTACAACTGTGTTTCAAGCACAAGGAAGTGGCAGGGCAAACACTAATGGGTACAAGCCACTTGAATCTTTGCCCCACCCCTTTGAAGTATCTTACAAGATACCCCACCAATAATATTCTGTTAAACGTCACTGGCCACAGTTGCACCACATTTCACCACTGCATGCTTGCCAGATTTGGAAACATTGTGTACATGGGCGTGCTACTGTCCCTAAACTACCATTCAGACACAAAATGTTGTCATAAGACCGAAGAAGCAGAAATGCCCAGAGCACACTCACTCCTCAGCAGATATCACATAGCACACTGAGTTCTCCAAGCAAGACGACACCCCTGCGGGGCCAGACTCATGATCCCTTTCTTGGAACACCAAGATCAAATTGTGCAGGCAGCCTGCAGGCATACCCCAGCTCTGTGGAACATCACAGAGGGTCAGGCAAGGAACTCTGTGTTCAAACCACCAGCCATGAAAGGAGCAGGCTAGAAATGTGGCAGATGGAAGAGCTCTGTTGACAAGTGATAAGCGCCACTACTGGCGATTTAAGGGAGCAGAAGAATTTGGCAACCGATACCAAGCTACAGCCCCTGGAATGCAGGAGGACTTCTCAGAAAGCCTGCCATTTGAGGACACAGTACGTGGACAGAAGACACTCTTAGTGTTGGTGACAGAGTAATCAGTGTCAGAATACTTTCGTGCAAGTTGCCTATTGCTTTGTGCAGTTTTCTCTGTCTCTTCGCATATCATTAAATGTATTTTTACAATTTTTTGTGTGCTTGAACTAGAGTTTTCATTATACCTTTTAAAATGATCAAAATGTACTTAGAAACACCTAGAGCCTGTTCAGTACTTGTAGCTGAAGGCCACTGTTAATATACTGGAGTTTTTTTTTTTCTTTTTACATTGGTACAGTGCAGGGGAGGGAAAAAGATCTAAATTTTTCTGATTTTGTCCCAGACTTTTACTGAGGCTGTATGTCACGGATGTGACCTTTACCAGTGTTCCTGTCACTTTTCCCAGGATACAGTGTTTTTCCCATCCACTGGTCTCTTCCCTAAGTGCGGTACCCCCGGTGTATTTCCTTGAAGAACTCTTCCCTATTGTCTATTTTTTTCTTTAGATGAACTAAAGGGCAAGCTGGAGTGGGCAAGATACCTTTCTTTTATCTGGGATATAGTCTCAGAATGCACTCGGTCAAATTCTTTCTCTATAGAGTCTAGACCTTTGTTAGGAAGAAAGTCTTGAAGAGTCTCACCACTGCCAGTAGCCAGATACTGTGAGAGCCTGATGGTTTTCATTTATTCTCTGTGAAATTGCAGCTTTTTCTCAAAGTGTGGTCATCCTAGACTTCCTATTCATACTTAATAGACACAATAGAAATTTTGATTGTAAGCAATTTTTTATGTGTTTGGGCCTATCTTCAGTTAGGTTTTGATTTAAGATATTTAGCTGTGAATATAGAAAAAATGTGTATTTGTTGGAATGCATGGCACTAAAGTTTACTGCTCTTATTCTCTTTATAAAAGATACTTCAACAGAAAAGTGAAGTGATTTTTTAAAATATGAAAATATGTCATGAAAGAGTATGTATGCCAACTCAAGAGATTAATAATAAAAATCTAAGATGACATCTGGGTAGCCTGTTTAGCAAGAAATGAGTGCACATTGTAGAGGGAGAATAAGGTTCCAGTAATAAGACAGAAGTGAGGTACACCGTCATTTACTACATATATCATTTTACCTTATGGTGTTAGTTTTCCGGAACATATATTAGATGATCTGTTTAGGACGTGTATTTTTTTACATTTTTTATTATGTTGTATTAGTCACCATACAGTACCTTATTAATTTTTGATGTTGTGTTCCATTTTTCTTAAAGTCTCTTTGCATGTAAAACAAGGCATCACTTTCTGATTTGGAAGCTAGTGAGCCTATCCATGTGAATTATTTGCTAAATCAAAAGTGAACAAACAAAAAGGAACCTAGATGGTAACTGAGGTCAAAGCACTGAGCACGGCAATAGGCAACTTGCATGAAAGTATTCTGACACTGATTACTCTGTCACCAACACTAAGAGTGTCTTCTGTCCACGTACTGTGTCCTCAAATGGCAGGCTTTCTGAGAAGTCCTCCTGCATTCCAGGGGCTGTAGCTTGGTATCGGTTGCCAAATTCTTCTGCTCCCTTAAATCACCAGTAGTGGCGCTTATCAGCTGTCAACAGAGCTCTTCCATCTGCCACATTTCTAGCCTGCTCCTTTCATGGCTGGTGGTTTGAACACGGAGTTCCTTGCCTGACCCTCTGTGATGTTCCACAGAGCTGGGGTATGCCTGCAGGCTGCCTGCACAATTTGATCTTGGTGTTCCAAGAAAGGGATCATGAGTCTGGCCCCGCAGGGGTGTCGTCTTGCTTGGAGAACTCAGTGTGCTATGTGATATCTGCTGAGGAGTGAGTGTGCTCTGGGCATTTCTGCTTCTTCGCTCTTATGACAACATTTTGTGTCTGAATGGTAGTTTAGGGACAGTAGCACGCCCATGTACACAATGTTTCCAAATCTGGCAAGCATGCAGTGGTGAAATGTGGTGCAATTGTGGCCAGTGACGTTTAACAGAATATTATTGGTGGGGTATCTTGTAAGATACTTCAAAGGGGTGGGGCAAAGATTCAAGTGGCTTGTACCCATTAGTGTTTGCCCTGCCACTTCCTTGTGCTTGAAACACAGTTGTAATGCTGCAGGTGATGCAGCCATCTTCTAACGATGGGCCAAAAGCACATGGTAGGAATGTGTGGCCCAAGTCTCAATATTCAAAGATACTTAAGCAGGCAGGATATTTTAAGAGCTCACAGATTAAATGTATGCCAGAAGCTGCTCAAAGTCTCACTCTAGTGACTCTGGGAACATGGGAGTTGGGGCACCCACAAGTCTGCTAAGCTAATCCTTTACTGCATAGTTTCATACCCATGGCCCTTGGCCAAGCTGTCTTACTGCAAAATGATCCTATATATCTGAGCATCTACATTTAGGGTAGCATTTGTATAACAAAGTTAGCAATAATATTAGTATGTATATTCTTAATATTTGAAGGAGGCAGTGTGGGGTTAAAAAAAGACATAAAGAAATGACTCATGTATTCTATAAATGCCATTACAATAATTTTGATATTTTTGTACCAGTTTCATTACTCGTGTCCTCCTTGCTGTACCACTTTTACTTTATGATAAATGTGTGCAGAACTGTTTAGTATAGAAATCAGTTGATGGTTGGAGAGAGCCATGAGTAACTATCACTTTTACAATTGCAACAAGAAGAATAAGATACTTGGGAGTAAATTTAACTAAGGAGATGAAAGACATATCTATACACTGAAAACTATAAAACATTGATGAAAGAAATTAAGAAAGACAAATAAATGGAAAGATATTCTGTGTTCACAAATGGAAGATAAATACTTGCATTCCTATGTTCATTGCAATTTTTTTCACAATAGCCAATATGGAAATAACCCAGATGTCTGTTGGCAGAAGAATGGATTTTAAAAATGTGTATATAAAGTGGAATAATAATCAGAATTTTCTTCAGAATTTGCATGTCATCCTTGCACAGGACCATGCTAATCTTCTCTGTGTCATTATTTTAGTCTATGTGCTGCCAAAGTGAGCACAATAATCAGCTTTTGAAAAGCAAGGAAAACCTACCATTTTTTGATAGCATGCATGAACCTGTAAGACATTATGCTTAGTGAAATAAGCCAGATGGAAAAAGAAAAATACTGCATAATCTTATTTACAATGGAGTCTCAGTAGTCAAACTCATGAAAGCAGAGGGTAGACAGTGATTGACAGAGGTTGTGTGGAGGGGGAAATGGAGAGATAGTACAAAATTTTGGTCAAGAGGTACAAAATTTTAGCCATGCAAGATGAATGAATTCTGAAGATCTTTTGTACAACAATGCGACTGTAAGTTAACAATGTTTTATTATATACTTCAAATTTGCTAATGGAGTAGATCTTAAATGTTTCCACCACAAAAAAATGATCAAAAAAGAGAACAGTAACTATGTGTGTTAATGAATTAAAAAAATGAAAAGGATTAAGAGAAACCGTACACTCAAAGATGTTATTTGCAAATCACATATCCAACAAAGAACTCAAGGTACATAAATAACTCTTAAAATTTGACAATTAAAAACAAAATTCTGGGGGCGCCTGGGTGGCTCAGTGGGTTAAAGCCTCTGCCTTCGGCTCAGGTCATGATCCCAGGGTCCTGGGATCGAGCCCCGCATCGGGCTCTTTGTGCTGCATGGGGCCTGCTTCCTCCTCTCTCTCTCTGCCTGCCTCTCTGCCTACTTGTGATCTCTGTCTGTCAAATAAATAAATAAATAAATAAATCTTAAAAAAAAATTCTGTTATCCTTGAGCAAATACCCAGAAGTTTAATTCTGAGTCATATGGTAGTTCTGTTTTAATTTTTTGAGGAGCCTCCATACTGTTCTCCACAGTGGCTGCACCAGTTTGCATTCCCACGAAGAGTACATGGGGGTTCCTTTTTCTCCACATCATTGCTAGCACTTATTATTTCTTGGTGTTTTTTTTTTATTTTAGTCGTTCTGGCAGGTGTGAGGTGATATTTCATTGTGACTTCAATTTGTATTTTCCTCATGATGAGTGATTTTGAGTATGTTTTCGTGTGTCTGTTGGCCATTTGCTTTTTTAAAAAATTCTGTTTTATTAGTCACCATACAGTATATCATTAGTTTTTGATGTAGTGTTCCAAGATTCATTGTTTACATATAACACCCAGTGCTTTATGCAATACGTGCCCTCCTTAATAGCCACCACCAGGCTCATCCATCCCCCTCCCCCCCAAAACCTTCAGTTTGTTTCTTGGAGTCCACAGTCTTTCGTGGTTCATCTTCCCTTCCAATTTCCCCCCACCTTCACTTTTCCTTTCCTTCTCCTAATGTTCTCCATGTTATTCCTTATGTTCCATAAGTAAGTGAAACCGTATGATAATTGACTTTTTCTGCTTGACTTATTTCACTTAGCATAATCTCCTCCATCCCATCCATGTTGATGCAAAATTTGGATGTTCATCCTTTCTGAAAGTTGAGTAATATTCCATTGTATATATGGACCACATCTTTTTTTTTTCCTTTTAAAGGTTTTTTATTTATTTATTTGGCAGAGAGAGAATACAAGCAGGCAGAGAGGCAGGCAGAGAGAGAGGAGGAAGCAGGCCCCCCGCTGAGCAGAGAGCCCGATGTGGGGCTCGATCCCAGGACCCTGAGACCATGACCTGAGCTGAAGACAGAGGCTTTAACCCACTGAGCCACCCAGGCGCCCCTAGACCACATTTTCTTTATCCATTCATCTGTTGAAGGGCATCTCGGCTCTTTCCACAGTTTGGTGATTGTGGCCATTGCTGCTATGAACATTAGGGTACACCTGGCCCTTCTTTTCACTACATCTGTATCTTTGGGGTAAATACCCAGTAGTGCAATTGCAAGGTCATGGGGTAGCTCTATTTTTAATTTTTTGAGGAATCTCCACACTGTTTTCCAAAGTGATTGCACCAACTTGCATTCCCACCAACAGTGTAAGAGGGTTCCCCTTTCTCCGCATCCTCTCTAACATTTGTTGTTTCCTGCCTTGTTAATTTTTACCATTCTAACTGGTGTAAGCTGCTATCTCAATGTGGTTTTGATTTGAATTTCCCCGATGGCTAATGATGATGAACATTTTTTTTCATGTGTCTGATAGCCATTTATATGTCTTCATTGGAGAAGTGTCTGTTCGTGTCTTTAGTCCATTTTTTTTACTTGATTATCTGTTTTTTGGGTGTTGAGTTTGAGAAATTCTTTATAGATCTTGGATATCAGCCCTTTGTCTATAGTGTCATTTGCAAATATCTTCTCCCATTCCGTGGGTTGCCTCTTTGTTTTGTTGACTTTGCTGTGCAGAAGTTTTTATCTTGATGAAGTCCCAAAAGTTCATTTTCGCTTTTGTTTCTCTTGCCTTTGGAGACATGTCTTGAAAGAATTTGTTGTGACTGATGTAGAAGAGGTTACTGCCTATGTTCTCCTCTAGGATTTTGATGGATTCCTGTCTCACATTGAGGTCTTTTCTCCATTTTGAGTTTATCTTTGTGTATGGTGTACAGAAATGGTCTAGTTTCATTCTTCTGTACATAGCTGTCCAATTTTCCCAGCACTATTTATTGAAGAGACTGTCTTTTTTCCACTGGATATTTTTTAATAATCACTCTCAATGTGAATGGCCTAAATGCTTCCATAAAATGGCACAGCATTGTAGATTGGATAATAAGGTAGGACCCATCCATATGCTATCTACAAGAGATGCATTTTGAACCTAAAAATACATCCAGACTGAAAGTGAAGGGATGGAGAACCATCTTTCATGTCAACAGGCCTCAAAAGAAAGCTGGGGTAGCGATTCTCATATCAGACAAATTAGATTTTAAGCTAAAGACTGTAGACAGAGATACAAAAGGACACTATATCATTCTTAAAGGGTCTAGCCAACAAGAAGTTATAACAACTGTAAATACTCATGCCCCCAACATGGGAGCAGCTAACTATATAAGCCAACTGTTCATCAAAATAAAGAGACATATTGATAAGAATACATTAATTGTAGGGGATCTTAACATGTCACTCTCAGCAATAGATAGATTATCTAAGCAGAAAATCAACAAAGAAACAAGAGGTTTTTTTTTAAGGATTTATTTATTTGACAGACAGAGATCACAAGTAGGCAGAGAGGCAGGCAGAGAGAGAGGGAGAAGCAGACTCCCTGCTGAGCAGAGAGCCGGATTCGGGGCTCGATCCCAGGACCCTGGGATCATGACCTGAGCCGAAGGCAGAGGCTTTAACCCGCTGAGCCACCCAGGTGCCCCAGAAACAAGAGTTTTGAATGACGCATTGGACCAGATGGGCCTCTGTTAGCCATTTGTATGTCTTTTTTAGAGAAATACCTATTCAGGTCTTCTGCCCATTATTAATTGGATTATTATTTTCCAGTGTGTGTGTGTTGAGTTGTATAAGTTCTTAATATATTTTGGATATTAACCCAATATGAAAAGATATATGCACAGATATCTTTATTGTAGCATTATTTACATTAGCCAAGATACAGAAGCAGACCATGTGCCCATCAATAGATGAATGGATAAAAAAGATGTGGTATTTGTATATGCAATGGAATGGTACTGAGCCATAAAAGAGAATGATATCTTGTCATTTGCAACTACATGGATGGACCTAGAAGTATAATACTAAGTGAAATAAGCCACACAGAGAAAGACAAATACCATATGATTTCACTCATATGTGGAGGTTAAGAAAAAAACAAAACAAAACAAATGAAAAACAAAGAAAAAGAGACAAGCAAGAAAAATAGTCTCTTAAATACAGAGAACAAATTGGTGGTTGTCAGAAAGGAGGTTGGGGGCAGTGGATGAAATAGATAGGGAAAAGGGGATTAAGAGATATAAGCTTCCAGTTGCAAATTAAATAACTCATGGAGATGAACAGGACAGCATAGAGAATGTAGTCAGTAAGAGGGTAATAACATTGTTTGGTGACAGATGGTAACTACACTTACTGTGGTGAGCACTGAGTAACATAGAATTGTTGAATTTCTATATTGTACACCCAAGACTATTATAACACTGCATGTTAGTTATACTTCAATTTAAAAAAGTAAAGACATACTCCTCATACTAAAACACAAATATTCCATTTAGAAAATGGGCAAATGAATAGACATTTCACCAGAGGATGGCAAATAGGTACATGAAAAGATGTCCAACATCAGTGGCGATTAGGAAAATGCAAGTTAATACCAGGATGAGATACTACTACATATGTATTAGAACAGCTTAAAACCATGAGAATGTCAAAAGCTGATGAAGAGAAACCAAATTTCTCATACATTGTTGGTGAGAATGTTAAGTGGTGCAGGCACTCTGAAAAATAGTTTGGCACTTTTTTAGAAAGCTAAACTTAGGTATGTCATACAATCCAGAAATCACATACCTAGGCATTTATCCAGAGAAATGAAAACTCACGTCTACAGAAAAATCTGTACACAAATATTCACAGCAGCTTTATTTGGAATAACCAAAATCTGGAAACAACCAAAATCTTCTATAATATGTTAATGGTTAAACAGTACATTCGTACCATGGAATACAACACAGCAACAGAAGAAGCAACTATTGATAGATGCCATGATCTCACAAGGTTGTATATTGTATGATCCCATTTATATAACATCTCAAAGTGACAAAATTAGAGCAAGAATGTTGAAATGTTGGGTAATAGGGAGTGGAGTAGCACAAGGAAGATCTTTGTGGTAATTGAATAGTTGTACATATTGATTGCACACACTTATCAATTCCTGTGATAAAATGACAGAGGTATACATAAGCATCATACAAATGTCAGTTTCCTTGTTTTTTTTTCAAAGATTTTATTTATTTATTTGACAGACAGAGATTACAAGCAGTCAGAGAGGCAGACAGGGAGAGAGAGGAGGAAGCAGGCTCTCCGCGGAGCAGAGAGCCTGATGCGGGGCTCGATCCCAGGACCCTGGGATCATGACCCGAGCAGAAGGCAGAGGCTTTAACCCACTGAGCCACCCAGGCACCCCAGTTTCCTTGTTTTGACATTGTAGTAGAGTTATTCAAAATGTAACATTTGGGGAAACTGTGTAAAGGGTACACAGAATTTCTTTACTATCTGCAACTTCCTCTTAATCTATAATCATTTCAAAACAAATAAAAGAAAAGAAAATACAAATATAAATAAAGACAGTTATAGCCAGAAGAAGTATGTGCTTGCCAAGACAGTTTTCCCTCATTCGAGGAACAATAGATTTGGAGTCAGTAGACTAAAGTCCTATTCATGACTCCAGGGCCTTAAGAAAGTCAACTGACCTGTCGGAGCTTCAGTTCTATTCTATAGAATGGTCTTTATCAATTTCCTAGCCTAAATGTCAGTCATCTGTGCATCTTTTTACAAACATACAGGCTGCTATATCATCTATAGGTTGTAGTATTATTTAGTTAATATTTTTTATAGAAACCAACACAATCCATTTACTTAAACTCATATTTGGACCACATCTTAAGTGGTTTTCTATAAAATCACCAGATCAAGGGCTAGTGATTTTTTTGGTCAAATAAGCATTAAAATAAAACTTATTAAAAAACATACACTTATGGGGACGCCTGGGTGGCTCAGTTGGTTAAGCGGCTGCCTTCGGCTCAGGTCATGATCCTGGCGTCCTGGATCGAGTCCCACATCGGGCTCCTTGCTCGGCGGGGAGCCTGCTTCTCCCTCTGCCTCTGCCTGCCTCTCTGTCTGCCTGTGCTCGCTCTCTCTCTCTCTCTCTCTCTCTCTAACTAATAAATGAATTTAAAAAAAACATAGACTTATGTTTGCCACTTAAATTATCACTCACACTGTCAGTGACATGGGTCACACATTTCAGGAAACAGTAGTTTAGCCCAAATACTTTACCTTACAGATGAAGAAAGTGATGTCTCATAGACAAAAAGAACCAAACTTTCAGATTTAAAAGATCTCTTAAAATGTAAATCACAATTCCCTACCACATGTCAAAGCCCCAAGTCCTTAGTAGGCCCTGTCAGTCCTGATGTCGTATAGCTCTGCCTGCTTCTGTGGTTTCAGTTTCTCTTTTTCTTTCCCTCGCTCACTGGACCCCAGTTATACATAGCTCCTTGCTCTTCCTAAGAGACCTGTTGCTTTCCTACCTCAGAGTCTTTGGTCTTGCAATTTTCTCTGCCTGGAAGATTCTAGATATCCATGTAGCTCACTTCCTCCATACATTTAGGTTAGTCCTAGTGACATTGAGTAGAAACCTAAATGTATGGAGGAAGTGAGCTACATGGATATCTAGAATCTTCCAGGCAGAGAAAATTGCAAGATATCATACATGCATTCATTAATTCATTGTTTCCAAAAAATGTGCACTGCACACTCTGGACATACAGAAATTATAGCCAGTCCCTACTTTCAGGGGCTCATTGTCTGTTAAAAGTTGCCCTTGAAAGTGTCAGTCCAATAGGGGAGATAAACTAGAAAAATATTTAGTTCCACCTCAGCATGAAAAATATTATAACAGGGTGCCTGGGTGACTCAGTGATTAAGCCTCTTCCTTTGGCTCAGGTTATGATCTCAGGGTCCAGGGATCAAGCCCTTCATCGGAGCCTGCTTCCCGCCCCCCCATCTCTCTGCCTGCCTCTTTGCCTACTTGTGATCTCTCTCTCTCTCTGTCAGATAAATAAATAAAAATCTTTTAAAAAAAACATTATGACAGAAAGAAGGAGGCAGGGCAGCTGTAAACATAAGGGAGGGGACTAAACTTCTTAAGGAGAGGAACAAGAAAACCTTCCTGGAAAGTGGATCCCTTCTCTCCACAATGCCAGAGACTTGTGATGGACCTGTAGATCCTCTGCTAATGTCTTCCACCTTCCCAGATGATGTCTCGAGAAGGACTCTGAATATTGGATCATCAATTTATGTTGCAGACCCACAAGCTAATGGGTGGTGGAGCACTCTGCCCTTCTCTGATTTATTGTCCATGACTCAGCCTTACCCAAGACAATAAAATGCAGAATGAAGACCAGCCTTTCCTGGCACATTCAGTATGCTGCTGGATCGTTCCTCACTCCTCTCAGGATACATTAAACTCTTGGTTCTGACCTTAGCTGTCCTTGTGCTCCTGGCTCAGGCTTCCCCAGGTAACCAGACAATGGGGAGGATGGAGGTGGGGGTAAAAATGGGGTTTTAGTCATAGAATCATTGGAAAACTGAACATATGTGGCAGTGATGACAACCCACAGAGATGACCGCAAAGTCATCTCTAGTGCAAAGTCTTATAATAAATATGCCCCATAATAAGGGCAGTCTGTCATCCCTGACTATGATGGTGTTTTTCATGATGGCAAATACTGGCAGAGCCCAGAGTTTCTTGTATGAAGTCCCTTCCCTATGCAGAAGCACTGCAGCATCCCTAGTGTCCTTAATATCCTTGGCCCAAATGTCAACAGAGTCTCTTCCCACCATCTCTCATTTCAACCTACTTCTAATGGATACCACCTCTGGCAGTAACCAATCCCATTTCTTCACCTCTCCATTGTCACATAATTTTGAATGTTCCTTTAAAGCAATCAGAAGAGACATCTTGTTCTTGTCTTAGAATATGTAGTGAAAAATTTGTAGGTTGATATTGGATATCTAGAGGCTTGTAAAAAATAGGTTCAAGGTGTGGAGCTAGGGTTAGGACAGAAGTGTCTGGATTCCAGATTGAACATGATCATAGTTTTCCAACAGTCTGGTAGATTTTATGGCTGAGTGGTGAATCGCTTTCTGATGGGAAAGTTTTCTGCTTAGGCTTCCTGGGGATTCTAAAGTTCGTGATTATTATTTCCATGATTTCCCTCTGAATCATTGCTGCTGGAAGTTGCATCCTCAGCTTTTCAAACTGAAAGCCTTTGTCAATCACTCAGTTTTTCTAGAAGCAAAAAAAGGTAGTTCTGGGCTAATCGGTTTCAGCCTATCTTAAACTCTGGTAAGGGCAGATTAGTTTTGAAGAGGGAGTTGCAGCTGCAAAAGACATTTTGGGGGAAGGAATCTATACATTGATTCATGAAATCAGAGTCAGATTTTTCCAGTCAGAATATCCTGGTAAGAAAGAGCAAATTGGTAATTATCTCCCAGGAGGGGAGAATAAACAAGTAGGGAGGGGGAAAAACAAGTAGAGAAAAATCCAATGAACCCAGTGTGCTGAGGAATCTGTGTTTTATAGATCTAGATGGGGTTGAGTCACAAACAGGAGAGAGATTTATACCAGCTAGAACATCAGCCTGCAAGTAGGCAGTATAAGTTTGAATCCTTCAGTGTTCAAAGTCCTGTTCTAGGGCATCATTTGGGATATGCAATTAGAACAGTGCCTGGCAGCATACAGTACATCATTAGTTTTTGATGTAGTGTTCCATGATTCATTGTTTGTGTATAATACCCAGTGCTCCATGCAATCCATGCCCTCCTTATTACCCATCACCAGGCTCACCCATCCCCCCATCCCCTCCCCTCCAAAACCCTCAGTTTTTTCCCAGAGTCCATAGTCTCATGGTTCATCTCCCACTCCGATTTCTCCCCCTTTACTTTTCCCTTCCTTCTCCAAGTGTCCTCCATGCTATTCCTTATGTTCCACAAATAAGTGAAACCATATGATAATTATCTTTCTCTGCTTGACTTATTTCACTCAGCATAATCTCCTCCTGTCCCATTCATGTTGATGCAGAAGTTGGGTATCCATCCTTCCCGATGGCTGAGTAATATTTCATTTTGTATATGGACCACATCTTTTTTTTAAATTTAATTTTATTTTTTTTATTTAAACATACAATGTAATCCCACCACCCTCTCCCAACACCCCTCCCCCCACCCCTCAGTTTGTTTTATGACATTAAGAGTCTCTTTTGGTTTGTCTCCCTCCCAATCCCATCTTGTTTCATTTATTCTTTTCCTACCCCCTTAACCCCCACCCCCGTTGCATCTCCACTTCCTCATATCAGGGAGATCATATGATAGTTGTCTTTCTCCGAATGACTTATTTCACTAAGCATAATACCCTCTAGTGTGGACCACATCTTTATCCATTCATCTGTTGAAGGGCATCTTGTTTCTTTCCAGAGTTCGGCTATTGTGGACATTGCTGCTATGAACATTGGGGTACACATGGCCCTTCTTTTCACTACATCTGTATCTTTGGGGTAAATACCCAGTAGCGCAATTGCTGGGTCCTAAGGTAGTTCTATTTTTAATTTTTTGAGGAACCTCCACACTGTTTTCCAAAGTGGCCGCACCTAAAACTAATGATGTACTGTATAGTGACTAACATAACATAATTTTAAAAAATACATTCACATTTTGGTATGCTTAATAATTCTGAAAAAAATAGTAAAAGGACTCTTGCACAGAGCAAGTCAAATGTATGCCAGTATTAGTGCTATGCTGTAATGGACCACATACTTTTGTAATCAAAGTACTCATATAGTATACATTGAATAAATAAATTTAGGAGCTTGATCATAGAAACACTTTGTATCTTCAGTGCACTTTGTTACCTTCATAGCATTTTTACATGTCATTTCATCTGGAATCTCTGGTCTTATCAGAATAGTGCATTATATATACTAAGATGTGATATTATACATTGGAATTAATAAAACATGTGACTTTACATATAGCTATTAAAAAAAAAAAAAACAAAAAGAACAGTGCCTGGCACATACTCTGGTTCTCAACAAATCACTGCTGAGTGAACAATGAATTGAAAGGGGGAAAAAATAGATAATTGAAGGTATAGGTCCAAGCACCTAGAGTTGGAGGACAAGGAGGAACCAGTGTTGGCAAGACTGAAAAATGACAAAGATGAAAACATCACAAGCACAGAAATAAAGTCCAGTTAGAGCTGGTTAAAGGAAGGGAGATAACTACTCATATCTAGTACATGTTAAGACCAGCATTAGGCATTCTACATCTACATATTTATTTAATCTTCCCAAGGATGCCATTACATTTCAGTAGTTCATCCTAACTATCATTACTACAATACTAACACCCTTAGTATTATAGTCTTTACTCTCTTTCATGTATTTGTTTATTCATCTTTTTGGTTTTTTGATAGATGGATGGGTCAAAAGATGCAATTATAGAAATGGCAGATGCAGGCAATCTTGCAAAGAAAATGAGAAGAAGAAAGAAAAATGTGGGGAAAAAAAAATTTGCTGCATCCCTGATGTAAAGTGTGAACCCTCGTACTCGGCTGAGAAACAACAGATGATATACGAAGCTAAGGTAAGAACAGCTGAACATCTGTAAAACTCCTGATACAAGACTCTTAACAACCAGAATTATGAGTTGGTGAAGAAGCTGTCTGGGGCACCTTCATGGTCCTTAGATATTAGACACCTGCTGGGCCTTCACAGGGTCCATTAAAGAAAATATGTTCATTACAGCTTTCATTATATCCTGTCCCTCTAATCCTCTGTAGCCTGACATCGCTAGGTTGTGTCAGGACATAACTAATGTTTTTGGTTCTCACTGTAAGACTATTTTATAGGATCTACCACCTGAATTCCTAAGTGTCTGACCACATACTACTAGGTCCCTCAATGTGGAAGTTTTCCAGGCTAATGCAGATTCCACCTTGGCCACACCTTATCTAAGACCCATCCTAGGATCTTGAGATAGGCCATTGTGGTCCAGGCGTCTTTTGCCTATTTAGCTCAAGGTTCAGCCCAAGGCTCTGCCTCATGGGCTCACTTCTGGAATTTATCCCTTACCCCAATTCCTTAATCATACTTAGCTTTCCAAAGATTGGCATGCCTTCTGACCAGGAAGCAACCACAGCCACCCCCACCCAAATGGAAGGGGAAAAGAGTAAAACAAAACAAAAAACCAACCAACCAACTAACACCCGCCCCAAAACAAAAATCAGACAAACACCCCCCCCCCAACCACCGCATTTACTGAGAATTTACTTATTGTGTGCAAAGCCTTGTCCTAAGTACTTTACATACATAATCTCCTTTCTTCCCAACAACAGCTCCACGAGGTAAGAATTTAGTATTATGTTCCTTTGCCAGAAGAGGAAATGAAGCCCCAGAGAGTTTAAGTGACTTGCCCCAAGTATCGCTGGCCACTGAACTAGCCCTCCTGGTTCAATAGCAAGACTTGGAACCCATGATGCCCGAGTTCAGATGTTATGCTTCCTCAACTCCGAAAACTATCGCTGTAGTGAGTAAAGCTCATTGTGCTCTTCCCGTCCAGAACCAACGTCCTTAATGTGGAAGGTGTGGGGAAAGGGAAAGCCTTGGGAGCCTCCTTGTGGTTAAAATGCATAATAAATCCAGCCCTAACTTGTATATCCAGACACAAATAGGAATGATCCCAAGTTATAGTTAAGGAAGGAATTGTTCCCACTTAGTAGACAGTCTTAGTTCAGAGACCAATGCCAGTCAGGTCTAGTGGTGAAAATTATCCCTTGCCTCTGTTGACAAAATTATCTGGAGGACACAGTCTGGACAAGGTGCAGCAATCCACAGCCCTGGCAGATTCTAACCATTCAACCCATTTCTCAAAGTACTTTCATATCAGTTTCCTCATCTCCCCCCCACTGTTATACCACCATATAACATTCATGTCCCAAACCTTAGAAAATGTCCTTAGGATATCTGGATATCTGGAGTGGATCAGTGACTGGGTCTCCAGTCACCTGGGCACAGTAATGCCAACCTCGACCACACCAGTAGCTGCAGAAAAGCCTGAGAAGCCACCTGTTCTTCTACAAGTTTTTATGTATTTTTGGCTAGAGAGATTATGCTTACAAATGGACTCAGGAGTCTTAGAGAGTGTGTAAAGAAACCTCCAGACCATAGTCCCAAAGAATTGATAAGGGTGCAGGGGAAATTCAGAGGCACTAATAGTATGTGACTATGTCACCTTACCACTCTGAGCCACATTTTGCCCATCCCCAAAATGGAAGTGTTGGAGTAGATTATAAACTCCATATGCCTTTCAACTCTTAAAGCCTTCTTGGCTTTAAGTTGTTTATACTGAAAATCCATCCTTTACCTATGACTTCAGATGCCACTTTAGAAAGCGAAGGCATGGAGGATGAAGAGACTGAAAAACAGGGAAGTAACCTCAACCTAAGTACTCAAACCGTAATCCTAAAATATATCTTAGTTACCTTCTTGTTCTGTGCTGCCCCCCCCCCATCATGTTGGCCACAGAAACCTTCCAACTCTGCCCCCTTAGCACCTGTTCCTCCATCCCTGCCTCTGCTATTCTGATTCAGCCATCATCTTTTCTTGCCCATTGTTATTGGCTGACTGTGTCCTCCAAATTCATACAATCAAGTCTTAATCCCCAGTACCTTAGAACATGACTGAATTTGGAGATAGGGTCTAAATTTAAAGAAGCAGTTAAATTAAAATGAGATCATTAGTGTGAACCCTAATCTGGTATGACTGGCATTCTTTTTTTTTTTTTTTTAAGATTTTATTTACTTATTTGACAGACAGAGATCACAAGTAGACAAAGAGGCAGGCAGAGAAAGAGGAGGAAGCAGGCTCCCCGCGGAGCAGAGAGACCGATGTGGGGCTCGATCCCAGGACCCCGGAATCATGACCTGAGCCGAAGGCAGAGGCCTTAACCCACTGAGCCACCCAGGCGCCCCATGACTGGCATTCTTATAAGAAGAGGAGATTAGGACACAGAAGAAAAACCGTGTGAAGATACAGAGAGAAGATGGCCACCTACAAGCCAAAGAGCAAGACCTCAGAAGAAATCAACCCTGCTACACCATTCTACCTTCTGAAACTAAGTATAGAAAGAAAGAAAAAAGAAAGAAAGAAAAACCCTGCCAACACCTTGATCTTGAACTCCTAGCTTCCAGAATTGTGAGAAAATAAATTTCTGTTGTTTCAGTCCCCAGCCTGATACTTTGTTGTGGAGCCCTGGCAGATTAAAACATACATATTGTAACATTTACATCCTACTGGTCCCTTTGTCTGCCATCACCCCTCTGACTCACCCCACTGTTTCCATACAGTTTTTGTGGAGTTATTGTGGATCATTTCTAAAACCCAGACCTGAAATTTTAATTTTTCCTTTCAAACTCTTCAAAAGCTGTGCGATGATAACAGGAATCAATTCTAAACTTCCTTTACGGGGCGGGGCGCCTGGTTGGCTCAGTGGGTTAAAAGCCTCTGCCTTCAGCTCAGGTCATGATCCCAGGGTCCTGGGATTGAGCCCCTAATCGGGCTCTCTGCTCAGCGGGGAGCCTGCTTCCTTTCCTCTCTCTCTGCCTGCCTCTCTGCCTACTTGTGATCTCTCTCTCTCTCTCTGTCAAATAAATAAATAAATAAATAAACTTCCTTTACCATAATCCCTGTCCACCTCAGTACCCTCCTTTTCCACTCCCACCATGGGCCTCACAAACAACCTATGTTCTTTGAAATTAATGGGTTTCTTGCCCTTTTTAAAATAGGCTTCCCCTTTTGCTAGGAAGGTTCTTCTTGCAAATCAAACATATACTTCTCTGTAAATTTCACCTAATCAGTATTTCTACCTGCCCTAAGCCATGTATATTCATTCTTTCCTTCTTTCCCAGCCCAAAGGGATCCTTTTATTAATTTACTTTAAAATTTTTTACAACTAAAAATTGCTTATATTTAAGGCATACAAAGTGATGCTTTGATATATGTATACACAGTCAAGTTAATTTAACACACCTATCACCTCACATAGTTACCTTTTTTCTAGATAAGAACACTTAAGATCTACACTACTAGCAAATTTCAAGTATACAATAAAGTTTTAGTAACAATAGTCACCTTGTACATTAGATCACCAAAAATTATTCCATAACTCAAAGTTTGTACCCTTTGACCAATATCTCTCCATTTCATGCCCAGACCCCTTCAAGAACTGGAAAACACCTTTCTGCTCTTTTCCATGAGTTCAACTAATTTAGATTCACCATATAAGTGAAATCATATACGATTTGCTTTCTGTGTCTGGTTTATTTCACTTAGCATAATATCCTCCACATTCATCCAAGTTGTCCAAAATGGCAGGATTTCTTTCTTTTTAACATTGAATGATAGTCCGCTGCATATATGTGTACTTATATATGTACATGTAATATATAGATTTCAAATTTTCTTTACCCATTCATCCATTGACAAACACTTAGGTTGTTTCCATGTCTTTGCTATGTGAATAATTCTGCAATGACCAAAGGACTGCAGTTATCTCTTCAAGATATTATTTTCATTTCCTTCAGATATATACCCAGAAGCAGAATTCCTGGATCATAAGATAGTTTCATTTTCCACTTTTTTAGGAACTTCCATACTGTTCTTCATGATGGTTGTACCAATTCACATTCCATGTATATTCGTTCTTTACATCCTTGTGAATACTTGTTATCTTTTGTTTGTGGTATAATAACCATCCTAACAGGTTGAACAAATATCTCATTGTGGTTTTGACTTACATTTCCCTGATGGTTAGTGATGCTGAGTACCTCTTCATATACCTGTGGGCCATTTGTATATCTCCTTTGGGAAAATGTCAGTTCAATGGGTCCTTTGCCCATCATTTAATTGGATTGTTTGGTTTCTTTGCTACTGAGTTATATGGGTTCTTTTTGTATTTTGGATATTAACTCCTTATCAGATGTATAATTTTAAAATATTTTCTCCTCTTTTGGAGGTTGCCTTTCATTCTGTTGATGATTTTCTTTGCTGTGCAGAAACTTTTTAGTTTGCTATAGTCCCACTTACTTCTGCTTCTGTTGCCTTTGCTTTTTTGTTTTAAAGTGAAAACTGTATTGCCATTAGATTGCCAAATGCTTCCAGAGTCAGATCCAAAAAATCATTGCCAGTGTCATGTAGCTTTAACCTATGCTTTTTTTTTTTTTTTTTTTTTGGTAAGAACTTTATAGTTTTAGGTCTTCTGTTTAAGTCATTAATCAGCTTTGAGTTGATGTTTTTGGTATAGTATGTGTCCAATTTTATTTTGTTGCATGTGGATACCAAATTTTTCCAAAAACATTATTGAAGAGACTAACCTTTCCTCACTGTATATTCTTTGTGACTTTGTCAAAGATTAGTTGGCCATACATATGTGGATTTATTTCTGGTCTGTTCCATAGGACTAATGTGCCTGTTTTTATGCCAGTACCATAATGTTTTGATTACTATAGCTTTGTAGTGTATTTGAAATCAAGAAGTGTGATGCTTCTAGCTTTGTTCTTTCTCAAGATAGCTTTGGCTTTAGAGATTTTTGTGGTTCCGTATGAATTTTAGAATTGTTTCTCTATTTCTGTGTGAAAAAAGCCATTGGAACCCTCAGTTCATTCCTTATAATTAAATGTCTCTTATGGTTTGTCTCCCTCTCTCTTTTTATCTTATTTTATTTTTCCTTCCTTCCTCTATGTTCATCTGCTTTGTTTCCCAAATTCCACATATGAGTGAAATCATATGGTATTTGTCTTTCTTTGATGGACTTATTTGCTGGAGGGGAAGTGGGTGGTAGGATGGGGTAATTGGGTGATGGACATTAAGGAGGGCACTTGATGTAATGAGCACTGGGTGCTATATGCAACTGATGAATCACTAAATTCTACCCCTGAATCGAGCCCCACATCAGGCTCTCTGCTCAGCGGGGAGCCTGCTTCCTTCTTTCTCTCTGCCTGCCTCTCTGCCTGCTTGTGATCTCTGTCTGTCAAATAAATAAATAAAAGTTTTTTTAAAATTCTACCCCTGAAACTAATAATAATGCACAATATACTAACTCCATTGAATTTAAAAAAAAATTTTTTTAAAAGAAAATCCACAAAACTAAAAAAAATCCATTTGAATTTTAATAAGGATTTCATTGAATCTGTAGATTGCTTTGGGTCGTATGGACACTTTAACATTGTTAATTCTTCCAATTCGTGAATGTGGGATATTTATTTTCTATTTACTTGTGTCATCTTCGATTTCTTTCATCAGTGTTTTATAGTTTTCAGGATACAGGTCTTTCATCTCCTTGGATAGATTTATTCCTAATTATTTTATTCTTTTGATGACTTTGTAAGTGGAATTTATTTATTAATTGCTTTTGTAGGTAGTTATTCCTTCCAGGGGCATGTATACATGTGTCTTCTGCTGAATTTCTGCTTGGGGAGGACTGCTCCTGAATTGTGGCCAAGAGGGGCTGGAGCGAGGTCCATGGGACTATTACTAGAGACATAGGCCGATCCTTTGACATGGTGCTGGTGACAGGAATCAAGGCCAGATGGGGTTCTAGCTGAGTCCACAGGAGGACAAGATATTTCTGTGTCTGCAGCCAGGCCCATTGTTGGTGAGTGTGCTATCTGGTTTTTGGCCTGCCTTCTCAAAATGGCCCTAATCAGACTTGGGCTCTAAAGACTCTTAAGGTAGTCAGGAAGGCTCTTTCAAAATGGGTAACATCTGTGCTGGGGGCAGAAGGATCCAGCATGCAGATAACCAGAAAAAATAATTATGAGTCAAATGGGACTACCAGGTGGTCCCACCATGAGCCCTTCCATAAAGTAGGAATAAGCTTATAGATGTGTTGCTCTCCCCAGATACCAAAATAATTTGCCTAATAACTAGGCTGTGTTCCCTGGATACAAACTGTCAATAGATAAAATAGTTTTTGGCTTGAGAGCAAGCTAAAGTTCAGAAATACCTGGCCATGTTTGATAACCCAGATGTTGATATACACACAAATGATTTGGTTGTTTTAGTTGAAGAAGAAGAAGAAGAAGAAGAAAGAAGGGGTTTAATGCCTGGTCAAGGAATTATAAGTAGAGCAATAATCTTAATTACGATCCTTTTGACCAGCCTATAAAAACCCAAATGATAAACCTACACAGACAGAATCTGAGGGAAGAGCATCCTCTCAGGTGAGAATGTGTTACCCAAAGAGAAGAGAAAGGCTTTGTTTCCACATTTGGGCTCCCCATCATGCTTCATCCCCAAAAGGTAATCATAATCCTGACTTTTATTAACTCCTGGCCAAAAAGGAAACCATGATCCTGAACTTCTCAATTTCTTTTGCTTTTTAAAAAATTTTATAGGACTGAAATCATTCAGAAAATACTCCTTTGTATCTGGCTTATTTTGCTCAATAGAAAGTTTGTAGATTCATTCATGTTGTTACATATTTCAATATTTTATTATTCTCATTCCTGTATAGCATTCCATTATATAACATTCTGGAAGTGTCTTATCCATCCTAATTTTTATGGACATTAGGTTGTTTCCACTATTTGACTATAGAAATTATACTACTAGAAACATCCTTGGAACATATTTTATAGTGAAATACATACATAATGTTTATTGTTGAGGATGTATCTAGTAAAAGTAGACCACAGGCATATAATTGGTCATCTTTAGTAGATATTATCAGTTCTCCAATTTGGCTGAACCAGTTAGTTATACTCCCACCACAATGGGAGTTCTAGTTGCTATATATCTCTGCCAACACTTGCTATTGTATACCTTTTCAGTTTAGCCACCTGGTAACTGTACTGGGGTATCACATTATGGCTATAATTTGCATTTTCCTGATGTAGAAATTAACTTGAACACATTTTCTTTTTTTTATTTTTATTTATTTATTTGACAAACAGAGATCACAAGTAGGCAGAGAGGCAGGCAGAGGGGGCGGGGGAAGCAGGCTCCCCGCTGAGCAGAGAGCCCGATGCGGGGCTCAATCCCAGGACCCTGGGATCATGACCCGAGCCGAAGGCAGAGGCTTTAACCCACTGAGCCACCCAGGCGCCCAAATTGAACACATTTTCATGTATTTATTAACCACTTGGTTACTCTCTTACATGAAGTATTTGTTCAAGTCTTTTCTCCTGGGTTGTCTCTCTTTTCCTATTGATTTGTAAATGTCCTTTTTATATTCTAGGTATGAGTTCTTTTTCAGATTATAGGCCTGTGTATTGTAATATTTTCTTCAATCCTCTGACTTGCCTTTTCTTTCTTTCAATGGTATAATTTGTTAGGTTTTTTTTTTCCTTTTTGGTCAGCACTCAGAAAGAAAAAACAGCTAATGTCTGGTGTCTGCACTAGTTGCTACCAGTTGGGCCATGTTGTTTCCGTGCCGAACATAAACAAGTTCATAGAATCTTAAACTCAGGAAAGGACTCTCTGTGACCAAGATGGAATAAAATATCTTGTATCGGGGCACCTGGGTGGCTCAGTCCTTAAGTCACTGCCTTCAGCTCAGGTCATGACCCCAGGGTCCTAGAATATAGCCCCACATCCGGCTCCCTGCTCAGCAGGAAACCTGCTTCTCCCTCTCCCACTCCCTCTGCCTGTGTTCTTTCTCTTGCTGTGTCTCTCTGTATCAAAGAAATAAATAAAATCCTTTTTAAAAAGTCTTGTATCCTTATAGTTAAGCATGTTTCTTGTAAGCACTATGTAGTTGAGCTTTATTTCTTTTTTTTTTTAAAGATTTATTTATTTATTTATTTGTTAGAGAGAGAGAGCCATCGAGCACAGGCAGACAGAGTGGCAGGCAGAGGCAGAGGCAGAGGGAGAAGCAGGCTCCTTGCCAAGCAAGGAGCCCAATGGGGGACTCGATCCCAGGATGCTGGGATCATGACCTGAGCCGAAGGCAGCTGCTTAACCAACTGAGCCACCCAGGTGTCCCAACTGAGCTTTATTTCTTATCCAGCTTGGAAATATTAGTCTTTTAATTGGATTGTTTAGTGGATTTGTATTTAAATTAATTTACTCCGAAGAAGACATGCAAATGGCCAACAGACACATGATAAAATGCTCCACATCACTGTCATCAGGGAAATACAAATCAAAACCACAATGAGGGGCACCTGGGTGGTTCAGTGGGTTAAAGCCTCTGCCTTCGGCTCAGGTCGTGATCCCAGGGTCCTGGGGTCGAGCCCCACATCAGGCTCTCTGCTCAGCAGGGAGCCTGCTTCCCTCTCTCTCTCTGCCTGCCTCTCTGCCTACTTGTGATCTCTGTCTGTCAAATAATTGTTTTAAAAATTAAAATTAAAAAAAAAAACACCACAATGAGATACCACATCACACCAGTCAGAATGGCTAAAATTAACAAGACAGGGAACAACAAAAGTTGATGAGGATATGGGAAAACTCTCTTACACTCTTGATGGGAATGCAGGCTGGTACAGCCACTCTGGAAAACAGCATGGAGATTCCTCAAGAAGTTGAAAATAGAGCTACCCTATGGCCCAGCAATTGCGCTACTGGGTATTTACCCCAAAGATATAGCTGTAGTGAAAAGAAGGGACACATGCACCCCAATCTTCATAGCAGCAATGTCCACAATAGCCAAACTGTGGAAGGAGCCAAGATGTCCTTCAACAGATGAATGGATAAAGAAGATGTGGTTCATATATACAATGGAATATTATTCATTTACATTGACATGGATGGAGCTAGAGAGTATTATGCTAAGTGAAAGAAGTCAAGCAGAAAAAGACAATTATCATATGGTTTCACTCATATGTGGAACATAGGAAATAGCACAGAGAATCATAGGGGAAGGGAGGGAAAATGGAATGGGAAGAAATCAGAGAGGGAGACAAACCATGAAAAATTCTTGACTCAAACAAACTGAGAGGTGTGAAAAGGGAGGTAGCTAGGGAGACAGGGTAACTGGATGATGGGCATTAAGGAGGGCACGTGATGTGATGAGCACTGGGTGTCAGTGCAACTAAGGAGTCATTGAACAGTACATCAAAAACTAATGTTGTACCATATGTTGGCTAATTGAATTTAAGTTTTAAAAAGATATGAAAATAATAATAGGTAACAATAAAGTATTAATGTACCTGTTTAATTTCATATATTTAATTATAAACACAAATGATAATTTCAATCATCTCATATAAAAATAACATCTGATGACTGAACACTGAATTGATCAACTTCTGTCTAAATGCAGGATTCAGAAAGGCATAAACATATCCTTTCTGATATCTGCATTGGATGTGAGACTTCCAGAAGAGCTGAATGAGAAGCTCAGCAAATCCTCTTCTCAACAATGAATTATAGGGCCCTTCAATATGGAAGTGGACGGGAGAAAAAGGAGATAGAATGATATAAGACCCGGTGTTGGCGGCTTTGAGGATGGAAGAAGGGATCCAGAAGCTGAGGAATGTAGGAAGCCTTAGAAGCTGGGAAGGACAAGGAAACAGGTATCCTCTTCAGTAAGGAATTCAGCCCTGCCAGCACTTTGATTTCACCCCTACAAGATTCATTTGGATTCTAAGATACAGAACTGTAAAATAATAAATTTTGCTGTGTTAAGTCACTAAGTTTGTTGTAATTTATTGCAGCACTGATATAAAATGAATACAGTAGGTAAGATATTGGGCTTAGCAAAGAAAGATTTCAGTGCAATTCAAATAAACATATTCAAGAACTAAAAGAAACCACTTAAAGAATTAACATAAAATATAATGACAACAAAATAAATATATGATACTAGCTTATCAAATTGTGAATATAGATGAAATGATAGAAAAATTTAAAAAGAACTAAATAGAAATTCAAATAGAAATTCTGGACTGGAAACATACAATAACTGAAATTAAATATACATTACAGGGGCTTAACAGAATATTTAATCTGGAAGATGAAATAATCAGTGAATTTTAAGGTAGTTCAATAGAGATTATTCAGTCTGAAGAGCAGAGAGAAAAAAAGAATGAGAAAAATGAATAGCACCTTGGAGATCTGTGGGATACAATGAATATTATCAATATATGTGTAATGGGAGCTCCAGAAGGAGACAGTAAGGAAAAGGACAAAAAAATATTTGAAGAATTAATGGTAACAAACTTCTTAAATTTTATTAAAACAATGAGAACAACATTAATGTACATATTAAACAAGTTTAGTAAACTCCAAGTAGGATAAATTCACAAATAAACAAATCATTATCACCATGATTAAATTTTTGAAAGGGAAAAAAAGAGAAAATCTTGAAAGCAGGAGAAGAAAAACCAGGATACAAAATCAATATACAAAATTCAGTTGTGTTTCTATACACTAACAATGATCTCCTAAGGAAGGAATGAAGAAAAACTGATCTTTGACCTGAGTGCTGAGACTAGACAATGAGGAAAGAACATCTCTTCAATAAATTATATTAGAATAACTGGATATCTGCTTGCAAAAGAATAAGATTGGACTCCTTTCTTAGACTAGACACAAAAATTAACTCAAAATAGTCTAAACATTTAAAAGGAAGGCTTCAAACTGTAAAACTCCTAAAAGAAAACATAGTGGAAAACTTCATGGCATTAGTCTTAGCCATTATTTCTTGGATTTGACACCCAAACCACAGGCAACAGAAGCAAAAATAAAATGGAACCACATCATGGTATGTCATGGAAGATTTTAGAAGCCTGGCCTTGAAGTCACCTCTCCCCACATTCCACAGCTCAGAATTAGACTTATTATTCCACCTAACTGTGAGAGACTGGGATAATACCTTCAAGGTACCAATAAGAACAAATGGGACTGTTGAGGAACAGTGTGTGCCATGGGGCATGACCTCATCTGCTGCCATTCTATCATGTCACTCTGACCCTGATCAAGATCTCTGGAGGCTCCAACCACATCTCATAACTGGCTACCTATAACTCAGGGTAAGAATATTCATCTAAAGGGAAGTGCAAGGAAGTTCAACAAAATCCCAATAATGTCCATCATGAATTTTTTTTTAAGATTTTTTATTTATTTATTTGACACAGAGAGAGGTCACAAGTAGGCAGAGAGGCAGGCAGAGAGAGAGGAGGAAGCAGGCTCCCCGCTG
>ML107820.1:55446-70238 GCA_003697995.1 Taxidea taxus jeffersonii
AGGCAGAGAGGCAGGCAGAGAGAGAGGAGGAAGCAGGCTCCCCGCTGAGCAGAGAGCCCAATGCGGGGCTCGATCCCAGGACCCTGAGATCATGACCTGAGCCAAAGGCAGAGGCTTTAACCCACTGAGCCACCCAGGCACCCCCCATCATGAATTTTTATACCTTTTTTAAATGTCAAAAGATTACATATTTCCTCGAAAAAATAATTGTTTTTTTTTCTTTTTTTCATTCTTGATGTCTCTGCTCATGCTCTAAGTGCAGATTTATAATGCCTATTGGGTATTCCAGCACTGTTGTTTCCATTTGTTCTTTTTCTCTATCCACAAATATTAGCGGGGCACCTAATAGAATAACTAATAGCTAGGATTAGCATCTTCCTGTCCCCCGATGGAAATGTGTAGACAGGATCAAAATCTCCAATGCTGATTTTCCAACAGGCAGTTGCAAGATCAATGTATAAGTTAACGTCTCCTGAATAAAAAAGCATCATAACACTTAGAGGCTTGAATAGATCATTCTATTTCACTCATAATTCTGTGCATTGACTTGGCAGTTCTTCTGGTCTGGACAAGCTTGACTGATCTCTGTTGGGCTGTACATAAGTTTGTGCTCAGCTGGTTGTTGAGTTGTTTGATGATCTAGGATAACATTACTCATATATCTGACATTTGATTGGATGTCATTTAGGGCACTTTAGTTCTCCTCTACATGGCTTTTCAACTTCCAGCAAGTTGGTTTGAGCTCATCAATTGAGCAAACTTTCAGGATCACAAGTGCAGCAATAGGTTGAGACCAAAGCATGAGAATTTTTCAAGCCTTTGTTTGCAGTATTTTTGCTAACATCCATTGGCCTAAATCAATCACATGGCCAAGCCCACAGTTGGGTGGTGGCAAAAAGGCTCTACTTCTTAATGAGAGACTCTGCAACACTCCATTGCAAGGGAATCAGTGCAGAGTGGGGAAGAATTTGTAGCCTTTTTACTATCTTCAATAGTGGCAGAATTTCCTTTAGAGATCTTCTTCACATTAATAAATACATTATTATTATTATCATTATTATCATTATCATTATTATTATTAATAACTCACTTTGGGGCCTGAATTTCTGAGCAATAAATACATCTTTGATTTTGAGATCTCAGGGTTCATTACCTTTGCATAGCCTAGCTTAACTGAAAAGATATCGGACAAAGTCTCCCTCTCCTGGACCAATATGTGGCTAACTTGCATACTGAGAAGTTTCAGGAAAAAAAAAAATCATGCCTTTAGAGAATAGGGCCATAACAATTGGAAGTCGGCATGGTGTGAATACCTTTGCAGAGAATTCTGGCCATAACCCTAAGTCTCTTAGGTCTTTTTAAAAATAATCATTTTAATTGAAGTATAACTTGTCTATAGGCAAGTGCAAAAATCATAAGTATATGGTCTGATGAATTATCCAAAATGAACAAGTCCATGTAACCATTACCTTGGCCAAGAAATAGAACTTTACCAGCTTGCTTTCCCACCAACAGGGTAAGGGGGTTCCCCTTTGTCCACAACCTTGCCAACACTTGTTTCCTGTCTTGTTAATTTTGGCCACTGTAACTGGTGTAAGGTGGTATCTCATTGTGGTTTTGATTTGTATTTCCCTGATGGCTAGTGGAATTTCCTCAAGACATTGAAAATAGAACTACCCTATGACCCAGCAATTGCACTACTTGGTATTTACCCCAAAGATACAAATGTAGTAAAAAGAAGGGGCACATGCATCCCAATGTTCATAGCAGCAATGTCTGCAATATCCAAACTGTGGAAGGAGCCGTGATGCCCTTCAACAGACAAATAGATAAAGATGTGGTGCATATATATAATGGAATATTACTCAGCCATCAGAAAGGATGAATACCCACCATTTGCATCGATATAGATGGAACTGGAGGAGATTATGCTAAATGAAATAAGTCAAGCAGAGAAAGACTATTATCATATGGTACCACTCATATGTGTGGTACATAAAGAATAGAGTGGAAGACCACAAGGGAAGGGAGGAGAAACTGAATGGGATTGGAAATCAGAGAGGGAGACAAAACATGAGAGACTCTGGACTCCAGGAAACAAACTGAGGGTTGCAGAAGGGAGTGGGGGTCAGGGGATGGGGTAAACAGGTGATGGGTATTAAGGAGGGCACATGTAGGGATGAGCACTGGGTGTTATACACAACTAATGAATCATTGAACACTAAAATAAAAACTTAAGGGCGCCTGGGTGGCTCAGTGGGTTAAGCCTCTGCCTTTGGCTCAGGTCATGATCCCAGGGTCCTGGGATCGAGCCCTGCATCAGGCTCTCTGCTCAACAGGGAGCCTGCTTCTCCCCTCTCTCTTTGCTTGCCTCTCTGCCTACTTGTGATCTCTGTCTGTCAAATAAATAAAATCTTACAAATAAAATAAAATAAAAACTTATGTTGTACTATATACTGGCTAACTGGACATAATAAAAAAATAGAGCTTTACCAGTATTATGGAAGTTCATTTTATTTTCCCTTCAAAAGTTATCACTAACCTGATTTCTAATGTCATAAAAATTTTTCTTATTTTTAAAGGGAATCATGGCTTTCTTCATTCATCATTGTGTTCTTGAGATTAATCCTTATTGTTGTGTGGAGAAATAGTCTTATTTTCTTTGCAATACAGTATATTTATTCTCTTGTTGACATGTTTTAGAGTTAAGATAATCCTTCTATGAACATTCTTGTATGTCTTTGGGTGAAAATATGTATTCATTTCTGTTATGTATATGCTTAAAGTGGATATAGTAAAGCATATGGAATTCATATCTTCAATTTTTCATTTATATTCCTACCAGTAGTATAAGAGGGTCCTAGTCCCTCCATATTCTCACCAACATATGGAATTATCTTGTATTCAGCCATTTGGGCATATGGGTTCCTTTGGCTTTTTCTTGATAGCTAATGTGTATTGACACACTGTCCTATGTTTAGTAGCCATTTGGATACTCAATTTTGTGAAGTGCCTGCTCATGTCTTTTTCACTCTGTGTGGTAAACAAGCAAAGTAAAATATAATCTCCTTTCCATGGTACTGTCTGCATCTACTGAACAATCTCAGAATTTTAGTTGCTTTTTTGATTGGAGCCTTTTGTCAAATTCTATGGCTCCTACCTAGCTTCCCTCTTCCAATCATGAATCTTCATAGAATAAAACACAGACACAGGAGACTGGAATGCAATTTTATAGTGAAAATATTTGACAGGAGGGTTTCCAGAAGGGGAGATTGTTGAGGGCCTTCAATAATAAGGCATACTTGTGGTGATTGTTTTTGATGACAAAACTTCATCCTCTACTACATGAGTAGTGTTGGTTGATTCGGTGATAACGCAGCACTTTCCTTTTTTTCGACAGAAGTGAACTTCCGTTTCATCCTGTCTGCATTGTTCTCTGCATACTCCATAGCCTTGGTGACATTTAATTGTAGGTTCTATCTTCGATTTTTTGACTGTTTTTCTCATGCTTCCTGGGAAAGATATGGCTATGGTCAGTCTCTATGCAACCATGATCACAGAAGACAGAATGTGAAGTGCACAAGAGCTCAGATCAAAGTCCTCTAGATTCAAACCTGGGCTCTCTTTTTCACTAGATCTTGTTCTTTGGACAAGTAACTTCAGCTCTCTGCCCCTTCACTCCCATCTGTACAATGGAAATAATAAGAGACTACTTTTTAAGATTGTTGTGATTATTAAGTGAATTAATGTATTTAAAGTACTTAGAATAGTGTCTGGCACTTAGTAAGAGGTGACTACACATTAGCCTCTGTTGTAGTTATTGTTGATGGTGTTCCTATTGCTCTTATTACTAATGGTATTTTCCTGGGAATTTAAGTCTACAAAATTTGCCTCTGTGAGCACTTGTTGGGCAAGTTCCCATTTACCTGAACAGATACGTGCTTCTTATGCTCAATTCCTTGGAGATAGCTAGCTTCTGCGGTAAGGCAGGACACACACATATTGGTGCACAAGTTTATCAGTGCTTCCATGCTTTGAAATAATAAATATGTACTACAGGCGAAACCCTCTTTGCCCCCCAAACAGGTATTGTGGATCAACGTGCACATTGGCATGTACACAACTCAGTTTATTCACAGATCCACTATCACACACATATGGATACACCCATAGTTGTGCATTCACAACCATGTATCAAAGCACAGGCCAACAAACTAGTTACTCAGATATATACACGTGTATATAAGCCCTATGCCTAAAAATATTTTAATGATACAGCTATCATCTGTAAGCATTACTTGTTAGAAACAGTTGGGCATCTCAAAAAAAAAAAAAAAGCTCTTTGGAAAGAAAATAACTACTATCAAATATTTTTTAAAGATTATTTATTTATTAAGAGAGAGCATGTATGTGAGCATGCAAAAGTGGGGGAACGGCAGATGTAGAGAGAGAGGGACCAGCCAGCAGACTCCTTTCTGAGCACAATGCCCATCATCATATTGGGTCTCTATCTCACAACCCTGAGATCATGACCTGAGTCCAAATCGAGAGTGGGATGCTTAACCAGCTGAGCCACCCAGGTGGCCCTACTACTATAAAATATTAAAAACTACTTATGTTGAGAATTTTTATACATTACTTTAATGAAAATTTACAGCATGCTGTCATTATCTTCATTTTTCAAATAAGAAAACTAAAGCACAAAGAGACCATGTTCTTGCTAAAGTCCCCAAAGTGGAAAAAGAGTGAGCCAAGATTTGATTTTTGATCTACATGACTCAGAAGTCTGGAATGACATCAGGAAGATAGTAGACTAGGAAGCTTCAGGCCCTCATTTCTCCCACAGAAACACCAAATAAGACTTATGTGGACCAAAGTAACTTTGTGGGAATTCTAGAAAGCAGTTAAGTAGTTATATCAATAGTGCGAACACCTAAACAAGGAAAAGCCACATTCAAAATGGTAGGAACATCTGTGGAATTTTTGCTCACTCTTGCTCCATCCATTCCTTGGTGCAAAGTGGTATGGTCAGGAGGAAGACACCCAATTCCCAGCTCCTCTCTCAGCATGGAAGAAAAAAAGTGAAATTTTCTTCCAGTATTCTGGCTTATGTCAGGGCTGCCCGAGGAATTCATTTCTGCCTTGCTCGACTCAGTGCATTTGACAAGAATGGAGGCACAGTTTGGATTATAGTTTGGAGACTGCTGAAGCAGTGGTGAGCACTGTGGCTTGTGAGAGTTCCAGGGTACAGTAGTCCCATGGGAGACTCAGGACAAGAGGTTATGAAAAGAGGAATACAATAGAACACTTAAGGCCTTGAAAATAAACAGGTGTAAGTTTCTAACAGAAATTAAGGCATTTAAAAGCAGCATGTATAATTGGGGTTGGGGGAAGCACATGCACAGGCCCAGAGAGGACACATTCCTGGAAAATGCTTGAGAAGACATTGAGCTTTCACAAGATCAGTGAAGTCTACCTCTGAAAGAGCCAATATGTAAAGACTGGGAGAGGGAACTGTTTTTCAAATGACCAGTTTTCCAAAAAAAGAACACAAGTCATGCAAAGAACAGGGAAACATGACTAGCTAAAAGAAACAAAATAAATCTCCAGAAACTTAGCTTGAAGAAACAGGTCTCAGATTTACTGAACAGACTTTAAAACAACTGTCTCAGATATATTCAATGAACTAAAGGAAAACATGGACAAATGACTAAAGAAAATCAGGAAAATGACACATGAACAAAATTAAAATATCAACAAAGAAATAGAAATTATGAAAAAAGAATTAAACAGAAAATCTAGAGCCAAAAAATACAACAGCTGAAATAAAAGTCATGCAAAGGCTTAACAGCAGACAAAGGAATTTCTACTACTGCCCCCCACCTTTAAAACATAACAAAACACGGGGCGACTGGGTGGCTCAGTGGGTTAAAGCCGCTGCCTTCGGCTTGGGTCGTGATCCCAGGGTTGTGGGATCGAGCCCCGCATCGGGCTCTCTGCTCTGCGGACAGCCTGCTTCCTCCTCCTCTCTCTCTCTCTCTCTCTCTCTCTGCCTCTCTGCCTACTTGTGATCTCTGTCTGTCAAATAAACAAATAAAATCTTTAAAAAAAAAACATAACAAAACAAAACATCAATTTGAAAACTACCTACACACAAAAATACCTTTGTAAGAGCCAGGGAATTTCAAGTGAACAATTACAGAACATTGGTGAAGCACAAAAATGAGAAAAATCCATTGAGGAGAGTAGGAAAGATGGAGTCACACTACCCCCCTCACCTTCCCCCAAGCTCATGCAACCCAGTTCAAAAAGAGACAATTTCCCTGTGAAAAAAGAGTGTAACATGAATGCCCAATTAGCATAAGTAAGGAAATAACAAACATCAGATGGAAACAAAGGAATAGAGGCAGAAAAAAACAATAGAAAATGTCAGCAAAACTTAGCTGTTTTTTCAAAAGATAAATAGACACCCTTAGCTAGAATAACTAAGAAAAAAAGAAAGAACAATTAAATAAATAAAATAAGAAAGAACTCACAGAAGTGAAATACAAAGAATCAAAAGAGACCATTATGAACAATTATATGCCAAAAAATTAGATAACCTATAAAAATTAGATGAATACCTATAAACATCCAACTTACTAAGGCTGAATCATGAAGAAATAAAAAATTTGAACACTAGTAATGAGTAAAGAGATTGAATCTGTAATTAAAAACCTCCCAATAAAGAAAAGCCCAGGACTAGATGATTTCACTGGTTAATTCCACCAAGCATTCAAAGAAAAATTAACACCAATACTTCTCAAACTATTCCAAAAAATCAGAGAAGAGAGAACACTCCCAAGTTCATTTTATGAGGCCAGCCTTGTTTTGATACCAAAGATAGTTAAGGACACTGCAAGCAAATGAAACTACAGGCCAACAAACCTGGTGAATACAGATGCAAAAATTCTGAACAAAATCTTTGCAAACCAAATTTAACAGCACAGTGAAAGGATCATACACCATGATCAAGTGGGATTTATCCTTGGGATGCAAGGACATTTCCACATATGCAAATCATTGTCTAAATAGAATAATTATTTGGCAAAATTCAAAATACTTTCATGATAAAAATTCTCAAGACATTGGGTATAGAAAGAATATACATCACCATAATAAAGGCCATGTATGACAATCCAAGAACTAGCATCATACTTGATAGTGAAAGTTTGAAAGCTTTCCTGCTAAGGTCTGAACAAGACAGAGTGTATACTCTCACTGCTTCTATTCATCATAGTACTAGATGTCCTAGCAACAGTGATTAGGTAAGAAAAAGAAATAGAAGGCATCCAAATCAGAAAGGAAAAAGTAAAATCATCACAAGTAAAGTCAGGGCCAGAGGAAGGATGCTTTGCAAGAGTGGCCCCCCTATTATAATAAACCTCTGCTAGATGTGAATTTCTCAACTCTTCCAAATCCTGACCTAACACTCACATTAGATATTGCCCCACTATATAATCTGTCTTTTAAGATCAATTTAACAGGTCATAAATTAAATAACAACTACATCAACAACCAAAAACCTGCAATGTGCCCTTTCTAAGAATTTCATCCAGAGCATGCATATGTATATGCGTTATATATACATATATGTGTATATATATCTTTGATTTTGTTATGGGAAGAGAGTGCTCAAAATAGTTCCTGGTAACCCTCCTGTGCTTTTGGGATGCAAATTGTTGCAGCCACTGTGAAAAACAGTATGGAGCCTCCTTAAAAAGTTAAAAATAAAAATATGATCTAGTAATTCCACTACTGTGTATTTACCCAAAGAAAATGAAAGCACTAATTCAAGAAGATATATGCTTTCCTAGGTTTACTGCAGCATTATTTACAATAGCTAAGATAAGGAAGAAACCCAAGTGTCTACCAATAGATGAATGGATAAAGAAGACATGGTATGCATACACACACACACACACACATACACACACTGGAATATTACTCAGCCATAAAAAAAGAATGAGATCTTGCCATTTGCAACACAGCAGAACCTAGAGGGTATAATGCTAAGTGAAATAAGTCAGAGAAAGACAAATACCATATGATCTCACTCTTACATGGGATTTAAAAAACAAATTGAACAAATTTTTTAAAAAGAGATTCAAGAGATGAATGGATAAAGAAGATGTGGTATATATATATGATGGAATACTATGCAGCCATCAAAAGAAATGAAATCTTACCATTTGCGACGACATGGATGGAACTAGAGCGTATTATGCTTAGCGAAATAAGTCAACTGGAGAAAGACAACTACCACATGATCTCCCTGATATGAGGAAGTGGAGAGGCAACGGGGGTGGGAGTTAAGGTGGTAGGAAAAGTAAAAATGAAAGAAGATGGGATCGGGAGGGAGAAAAACCAAAAGAGACTCTTAATGACATAAAACAAACTGAGGGGGGTGGGGGGAAGAGGGGTTGGGTGAGGGTGGTGGGGTTACATTATATGTTTAAATAAAGCTTAAATAAAGTAAAAAAAAAAGAGATTCAAGAAAAAAACAGACTCTTAAATACAGAAAATGAACAGGTAGTTGCAAAAGGGGAGGTGGGTAAAATAGATAAAGGGGATTGAAAATTGAAAGTACATTTATCTTGGGATGCCTGGGTGGCTCAGTCAGTTAAGCAGCTGCCTTCGACTCAGGTCATGACCCTAGGGTCTTGGGATCGAGTCCCTCATTGGGCTCCTTTCTCAGTGGGGAGCGTGCTTCACTCTCTGCCTCTGCCTGCCTCTCTGCCTACTTGTGATTTCTCTCTCTTTCTCTGACAAATAAATAAGTAAATCTTTTAAAAAAATACACTTATTTTGATGAGCACTGAGAAATGCATAGAATTGTTGAATCAAATTGTACACCTGAATCTAATATAACACTGTATTTTAATTATATTAAAATTAAAGATAATTCCTGTCAATGAATTATTTCAGATGGACTTGTTAAATAATCTTAAGGTCATTAAGGAAGCAGAACCATTCATAATTCTTGAAGCATGAAATTTTGCCTTCATTTTATTTGTAAACCCATTTGCAGTGACCGTAACTACTCCAGTGTTTTACCGAGCATGGTAACAAGTATACCTTAAGGAACAGAGGGATAGGAAATAAGTCAAGGAAGGGGAGGAGGATAGGAAGATGGAAAGCAAGAAAGAACAAATGGTAATGAGGAAATAATGATAGAAGAGGAAAACTAGAGGGGGAAGAAGAAGGGAAAAAGCTAAATAAGGTAACTGAGCTTAAACCCAAGAAGGAAGCAACAACCTTGATTTTCTATAGGGATAGTTAAAGATTCTCCGATGTTTTTGTTGCCTTTTGTTGTATTCTGATGTGTGTGTTTACTTTAAATGCCAAGATTTGAAGGGATCTGGAAACATTTGAGCACCCTGATTTCATTTTGCTGCACTGTCTTTTTTTACATTTAGGGCTATTATAGTCCATAAGAGTAACATTTAAGGAAGTCTTTGAAAAATGGGAAAAGGACATTGGATATGTTTAATCCAGAGCCAACTGATTGCCATTTTATTAACAGCCTTGCTGTGATCAACTCAAATGTCTCATTCAGGTCCAATGAGCCTCTGCTCTAGCCTGATACAAATTCTATCCATTTCAACCTCATATTCAGTCTCCTTGAAACAAACACCTGACAAAACCTAACTCCAAACCCCAGGTCTACCTCCATCCATGCCCACCCAATCCCCTATCCCAAGACAAACATAACACTAATGAAGACACCCAACACCAATATCAAGCTTTAACAAAACAACCAGTCCACATGGAAATTCCATCTACTTCAATTCTCACCTTCACCCAACTTAACTGCAAGATTCATTCAACCACAAATAATCCCAGCCCAGCGTATCCTGAACAACCAGCCCAACCCAATCTCATAAATACAATTACTCACTCCCACTGAATTACTATTTATTTTTCTACCATTATCCCAACCAAAAGGTCCTGTTCTTTCTGCACAATTCACTTTCCAGTCTCCAAAGTAACCCCTTGATTGATCCTATAAATCTTCAACTTGGATTCAATTCTTCACACCTAAACCATGTCTCAATCTGTCATCCCAATGATATGCTCTATGTCCAGTACTCTGTTGGAGCACCTCTTCTATTCAGGAGCACCAAACCCTTAAATGAATCACAGCAATACAAAGCCAGTAAGATCCCAGAATGATAAAAACTTGAGGTTAACATCTCTAAGCTGTCTTATACCCAGTAATCAAAATTGCAAAACCATACGCAGAACCCCAGAATCCTTGAAAATAGCTTGAGTTACCTGAAATCTTAGGAACCAGGATCAGAAGGATGACAATGGTCATTAAATAGGGCTTCATAACTGACTGATTCAATGAGGATGAAGAGCACACACAGAGAACAGAATAGATATCTTTTCAACAAGGCAATGTCCTGCTTTATTAGTTTCAGAAGTAGGCCAGGGTGTGGGCAGTGAATTAAGAAGGATGGGATATGTCTGAGGTCAGCCAGGCAGAAAGACAACATGTATTATATATCTCATCCTGGCACTCTGTGTGAGTGTAGGATCTTGCCAGTTCCCACACAAAGGTGGGCCTTCCTTCCCAGTAAGAGACAATAAAATTAGAGCCAGTTTGTATTTTACATAAGACAAATTGGAATGAGTCAATAATCAGGAAACTAAATAATGAAAAAAATCTAATAATTATAAGGGAAAAAAGAAATTTAAAAAATATATTTCTTTATACTCCTGTCAGGAGTATATCACATTAATCAGTAATACTAAATGTGTATCTAGCACTGTACTAGCCATCGAAACAAAAGAAAGGAAAAAAAATATAGGAGGGGGAATGGGGGTGGTGGGAAAGGGAGGAAAAGATGGAAGGTAAAAAAATAAAAGTCAGGGAGCGATGTAGGGAGATGGCAAAGTAGGAGATCCCAGTACTCATCTCCCAACAACAACATTTAATAAGTTTCCACTGATACAAATAGCTCTGGGGGACCACAAGAGTACAATGAAAAAGCTACAACAATTCAGTGGAGCACACAAATCAAAGATACCTGCATAGAAAAGCATATGAAGCATTTAACCTGCATCACCCCATCCCACAGCCTAGCAAACCTCAGCAATAAAAGGGATCTCCTCAGCAGCTACCTCCATCTGCAAGGGAAAGGGAAAGAAGAAAGACCCCAGAACTCTTTGCCCAAGGAATTAAGCAGCCCTCACTGCCAGTGAAAACACCTGAAGCTTTTCCCACTGAAGATCCTTGCAGTTTTCACTAATGCTAACTCTAGCCAATAGAACTGCCCAGAGCCCACATTGCTACCAGAATACTATACCCAGCAAAATTATCCTCTAAAAGTGAAAAAGAGATAGTTTTCCCCAGATGAAGAAAAACTGAGAAGGTTTGTCACCACTAGATCTGCCTTACAAGAAATGCTTAAGGGAGTTCTTCAATTTAAAATGAAAACGCACTAAACAGCAATGTGAAAGCATAAATTTTACTGATAAAGATAAATATAAAGACAAATACAAAATAATATAAAACTGAAGAGGTCCATAAATTAATGTAAACTGCGGTATATAAGTTTAAAAAGGGATGCCTTGGTGGCTCACTCAGTTGAGCATCCAGCTCTTGATTTTGGCTCAGGATGATCTTAGGGTTGTGGGATTGAGCCCCACCTCAGGCCCCATGCTTGGGGTCTGCTTGAAATTCTTTCCCTTTGCCCCTCCCCCTGCTTGGCACTTGTTTACATGCTTGCTCTCTCTCTCTTTCAAATAAATAAGCAAATCCTGGTGGTGGGTATTAAGGAGGGCACGTAGTGCATGCAGCACTGGGTGTGGTGCATAAACAATGAATCTCGGAACACTGAAAAAGTAAAATAAAACAAATCAATCAATCAATCTTGGGGGAAAAAAGTTAAAAGAAATTTATTAATGAATACACAATATAAAAAGAAGCAAACTCGGACTACAAGAACACCAAGTGTGTGTGGAGGGGGATAAAAGTACAGTTTTTATGTGAGACTAAAGTTAAGTTGTTATTAACTTAAAATGAATAATCACAGCTACAAGATATTTTATGCAATTCTCAAGCTAACCTCAAAAAGAACAAATCAAAACCCCGCAGTAGATATACAAAAGATAAAAATAAAATAAAGCAAATCACTACAAAAACATCAGCAAATACAAAAGAAGACAGCATGAGAGAAAGAGAGGGACAAACTGCAAAACAAAACAACAAAATGGCAATAATAATTCCTCACCTATCAGTAATTATTTTTTTAAGATCCTTTTTAAAATTTATCTGATAGAGAGACACAGTGAGAAAGGAAACACAAGCAGGGGGAGTGAGAGAGGGAGAAGCAATCTTCCTGCTGAGCAGGGAGCCTGATGCGGGGCTCAATCCCAGACCTGACACCATAGTGTTGGTTATTTTTCTCAAAATGATTAAGCAAGTATATAACTTACAATTTATTTCAATGTGTGGTGATTAACAAGGTGCTCATAACATTGATGGTACAGTGCATCTGAATTTCACAAGTGTTGAAATGTGCAAGAAAATGTGTCTGAGATACAAGGAAATAGGTATACATCAGGCCTGGGCTAAATGTGTTACGCACAAACCATATTTATTGACCACAGTTAAGTTTACAGATCCTTCTTCACATGTATTATTACATTATTACATTTATTATTATGATTGGTTCATTGATAACTTTGAGTCATTGCTGGTTTTCCTTTCTGCTTTCCAGGCAGTAGAGACTGAAAAGTAGCTGCAACAATTATGAAGAGTACAGAAAATACTGTAAGTTTGGTTAAGAAAACATGGGACACCTGGGTGGTTCAGTGGGTTAAGTGTCTGACTCCTGATTTTGGCTCAGGATCTAAGCTCAGGATTTTGAGAATTGGAGCCTACTTGGGATTTTCTCCCCTATCCACTGCCCATCCCCCTCCACTTGCACGTGAACTCTTTCTTAAAGAGGGCACATGTTGTGATGAGCACTGCGTGTTATATGCAACTAATGAATCGTAGAACACTACATAAAAACTAATGATGTACTATATGTTGGCTAACTGAACATAGTAAAAAAAGAGAGAGGGAAGAAAAGAAAGCCTGTGACAAAGGGTAAAATTTCTAGCAAGAAAAACCATAGGCTACCCCAAACAACTCCATTATCTCCCAGGAAAATCCACCAGCCAGCCCCTGTGCATCCTCCCATCCAACAGATAACTATTTCATGAAAGTGAAAATTGACATGATCTAATACATTCAACAGAACTCACTTACAAATAAAAATGGAATGTCAGAAATCTGGAGTGAACCAGACAATGGGGGATGATTTCTTTGTCCTTGATTGGAGAGCCTGGAATATCCTTCATGGGTCATTTAAAATACATGGATTGGGATGCTTATTAATACTAGTTGCTACAGCAAATAACCCTGAAAACTCATTGGTTCAAGAAAATAAAGTTAGTTTCTTGCTCACACCACACTCCATTCCTGGTCAGCTGACTCTCCTAGACAACTCAGAATGGTGATTCCAAGTGGTGACTCGGGCATCTCAATTCTTCCCCGTTTGAGGCCATGTGATCTTTAAATGCTTTGCTTCCGGTTGCACAGTAAGGCCTTGCAAGACCTTGAAGTGGCATATTTTATTTTTGTCCATGTCCCATTGGTAGAACTAGTTACATGACCCCTAGCTAACTATGAAGGAGACTAGAATGTGTAGTCTTCCTATGAACACAAGAAAATCCTATGAATTTAAGATTACCTAGCTGCTCTTTGCCAGCCTACCAAATACGTGTTTCACTCTCCCCACCCCCCATGTGCACAACACTCCTCCTCCTCTGAGAGGACAAGCCAGAGTCTTCTCCAGTCACTATCTCCAGCTCAAAAATCCACGATCTCCAGGTAATCAGTTTTCACAATTATGTCTTCTTAACTGTGACCTATAAACCAAAAGACAAGTTCTTTGCTCCTTCCCTTGATGCACACACTAGACATAAAATGATGAAGCAGAGACAAAACAACTACAACAAAGACTCAAACTCAAAAAAAGAGAAGGATAGAAGACACACAACAGTCACTGGCATGACAATCCAAACTCTGAATCCAGATAGCTCAGGTATGACAGATGTCACCAATGTAAAAATAGAGACATTATATTTATGAGGCACACGTTTTCTGGGAAAAAAATCTTTATTGTCATTGTTCTCTATGGACACTTATGTAGAAGTTTTCACCTCTTCCAGTGTTCCTCCTGGCCAAATCTGAAGTCAGGGAGCACATCTCCCTTTGAGGTGGTAGCAGTTTTTAAAGCCTGCCTTCTGCTTAAAGATGGTGGCCATAAGTTGTTCTAATTCTCAGAAAGCCAAAGAATTTTCAGTAAAGTCTTATGGTTTTCTCGGCAATGCAATTATGATCAGTGGTATAAAGAGAGAAATGATATGTACTTCCAAGTGTGACCATTAAAGCCCTACATCTTCTTCCCTTAATTAATCTTGGCAAACCTAGGAACTATGTCTTCAGATGTGGTTTCACTAGGATTCATTAAAAGATACTATGGTACCTCACATAACACAACAATAATTTTAAAAAAATGTTTTTAAAGATTCTTTGTGGAACATAAGGAATAACATGGACATTAGGAGAAGGAAAGGAAAAGTGAATTGGGGGAAAACGGAGGAGGAGACTAACCATCGGAGTCTGTGGACTCTTGAGAAACAAACTGAGCCTTTTGGAAGGGAGGGGTGTGGGGGGATGGGTAAACCTG
>ML107821.1:0-10535 GCA_003697995.1 Taxidea taxus jeffersonii
GGTGACTCTTCGGAGAAAGTGGTTTCTGGAACCCTTCTAGGGACAGAAGCCAAACCGATATAGTAGGAGGACTGAGTAAGTGGACATGGAGATTGGAAGAGTAGACAACTCTTTAGAAAGGTTTTCTCTGGAGGGGATGAGGTAGGATCATAGCTGGAGGAAGGCGTGGAATTTAAGGCAGAAAGGCATGTTCTAATCACAAAGGGACTTATGTGTGTATATGCTGGTGGGAAGGACCCACAGGAGGAGGAAATACCATCTTACAAGTCACTTCCTATCCACTTCTAGTATTTAATTCTGTCAACCTGCCTGTGGCATCACATAACCATGCTCACTTCTTCACAACACTTCCCACAGTCAGTAAATTATTTTAAGTATTCTTTGGCTTGTTTATTGACTCTTTCCAACAGATCTCAGCTCCAGGGACTTTCCAGTCCCCATCACTTCTTTCTTACCTTGCTTGATTTTTCATCATGCCCTTAACACTGCCTGATATTATATTACTTGTTTGTTACCGGTTTTGGTCTACTTCCCCCACCAAAAATGTAAACTCCAGGGAAGGTGGGACTAAGCCTGCCTTGTCTCCGTTACACCCCAGCACCTAGCACAGTCCCAGATCATAGTAGGTACATAATCAATGTATGGAATGAACGAATGAATGAATGAACCAATGATCTAAGAAAGGCTTCTGAGAACTACAAAATACTGTTCAAAGTGAAGGACAGGGAGAAGAGCCTGCCACTCACTAGACCTGTTCCATCTACCACATACACAGTTTCATCTAAACTTCATAGCAACTTTTTGAGGTAGGAATGATTGGCCCCTTTTCAGAAATGAAGAAGTTGGGCTCCAAAGAGATTTTAAACACTGTCGGAAATCACAGAGCTAATATGTGCTGGCAACAGAATTGAAGGCCAGAATGTTGGGTTTGGTTTATCTGCTTTTCTGAAAATCCTGAGCTCATTTTCTGCCCCCTACCCAGAGCCTCTGGGGATGATCACAGATCCCTCCCTCCACCTGTCCTCAGGACTGCAGGCCTGGGAGCGGGGGCTGACACGGTCCATGTGTGCTCCAGAACCAGACCCCTTCCTGTAGCCATGCAGAAGGAGGGAAGCCTTCCACAGGGGGTAGCTGGGGCTGAGTGGAAAGACAGTCAGGAGAGAGAGTTGAGAGAGAATCTGGGCAGGACCCGATGGGTGTAGGGATGTGGCAGCAAGAAAGAACAAGATACCCATCATGGACTCCCAGGCTTCAGGCTCCGGGAGTAGGTGGCAGTGCTGAGATCCAGAGAAGGCTGAGATCCAGAGAAAGAGGAGCAAGTATGGGAAGGGAGGTGGTGGGAAGGGAACGGCCAGGCCTGTGGACATCCAGGTGGCAGTGTGCAGTGTAAAGCTCAAGTCCAAGTTGGGAATGACCAACAGAGCCATCATGGTGGATACTCTTGTGGAGGCAACATGGTGAGAGGGAGGGCCCGGGGTGGCTGGAAGGTCTATGAGCATGCTCAGAGGAGCAAGCAGTCGGTAAGGCAGGAGGAGAGAGTCCCTCCTGAACTATGTAGCTGTGGAGACAAGACAAGACAAATGAGCTTTGCTGTGTGTTCGCTCGACAGAATATTTTGCAGCCTCCCTGGATAAACAAGCTGTCATCTACCACCAAACCCTCTATCAGCTGAAGCAGCTCAGGGAAAAGATAACACTGCAGGTTTGGATACTCTCAGCTGCTGTGCCTAATTACTATACAAGCAAACAAACCCAGAGCTTTGGAGACCAAGAGGGACTTGCCTGCTGCCTAGGGAGGAGGGACATTTCCCCACTCCCGGGGGAAGGGATGGAAGACAAGCACAGACATTTATTGAGCACCTACTGTGTGCCAGACACTTGGCAATGTCATCTTACTTAATACAGTATAAAAGGCATCATTCCCATTTTGCAGATGGGAAACAGAGGCTCAGAGAGACCTGACAATGCACCTAAGTTAAGAGTTTCACCCCTGCATCTTCCCATTTCGCCTCACAGCCTCTCTGGAGAAGGTCCAGGTCTGTTCCCTTCCATCTTTCCCCAGTCTTGCAGAGTCAAGTCCAAATGCCCTGCTCCTGATTTTGCAGCTCTGTTTACTGTTTACTGTTCTTTTCAAAAGATAACTATTTGCAAGAAGTTAAACTGTTGGATTCAGCAGCAGAGCAACAGGTATAAAGGAAACTGCCACGAAGAGCACGGACTTCAGCTCCCAGCATTACTGTATATTCACAGCAGATTTCCAAAACATCATCTGACATAGATGGTAATTCCAAGGGAACCCATTTGCTTCTTTCCTCCTGCCCTGCCCCGGGCACATACGTCCCAGGTCAAACCAGGAAGAGGAAAGGAGGCTAGGGAGCTGCAAAAGAACTAGACTGCCCCTCAGGGAGATATCAGCAGTCTTCTTCTGATTCAGGAGACAGACCAGCTCTACTTTCTGACCTGAGATGGGAAAATGAGACTCAGAGAGGAGCAGTGAATAGAGTGTGACAGAATTAGATCCCAAGCCCCACAGTGATCTTCCCAAGACAACTTGTAGCTTCATAAGAAGCCAAGAAATCCATTTACAAGGAAGTTTTATATACATATTACTAGTAAGATTTAAATTAATTATTTTTAGTTCAAAAAAGAATCCCAACATGTATCCCCCAATGCAAATGTGAAAAGACCACATTTCTATAAAAAAGAGAATGAATATCTGAAGAGCAACCAGAATGTTCCTAGCACTGTCTGTCATCATTAATTTGCAAGATTGTACATCAAACTCCAACCATACTGGCCTCCCCCCGCCAGCCCTTTGAGGCCCCCAGCCTTGTTCCTATTTCAAGGCCTTTTCAGTTGTTATTCTCTCTGCCTAGAACACACATCTCTAAGCTTATATAGCTAAAAATCTTGTTGCTGGGATCTCAACTCAAATGTTACTTCTTCTGAGAAGCTTTCCATGACTACCCTACCTCAGGCCACCACAGTCACTCTCTATACCAGTGGATCCCAAACTTGAACATGCATCAAATTCACCTGGAGGGCTTGAAATACACATTGCTGTGCCCCAGTCCCCAGAGCTGCTAATTCAATGGGTTTGAGTGGGTCCTGAGAATTTATATTTCTCCCAAGTTTTCAGGGCGTGTTAATGCTATTAGTCTAGGAGCAGTACTTCAAGAGCCACTGTTCTATAACATCATCCTGTCTTGTGGTTTTCATAGTGTTTATCATAGTCTGAAATTATCTTGGTAATCTATTCAGTTACTTTACTATGGCTCTTCATACTGATTGGATACACCTGGGAGGAGTGTATCTGTCTGTGTGGTTTATTACAGTATGTCCAGTACCTAAAGCAAATCCAAGTACATGGTAGATGCTCAATGAATATTTGTTGAATAAACAAGTTAGTGGATGGATGGACAGACAGACGGATGATGGATAATATATGGATGAGGGATGGATAGATGGACAGATGATGGGTGATATATGATTATGGATGGATGGGTAATGGATGGATGGAAGGGTGATGGATGATGGATGGATGGATGGATGGATAGATAAGATGGGTGAATAAATGAATGGATGCTCACCCCAGCCTCTGCATTCCTGCTTCAGTACACGCCATCTTTGTTCTACACCAAGTCGATCCACAGGTAAAACCAATCCCATTCTTGATTTCCAAAATCCCACTGATAAACGCAAGAATGTGAAACAGTTTGCCAAAGATATTGGAAGGCCATGGCCAGAAGGCACTTATTACAAAACAGCAAACAACTGAAACTCCATTTAGGCATAGCTGATTTTAAATCACTGCAGTTATCCTATCATAACAAATGGACCCTAGCCAAAAGCCATCTTGAAGGCTTCTCTCTCCTACACCTCCCCTCCTTGGCCTCCTCTTCCTCCTGCTTGCTCTTTTCCTCATCAAAGATCTAAAAAAATAATCTTTCCCATTTTCCCATGTAGAACAGTTTAAAGACAGGGGAGGTACTGGTCTGCTTGGGATCCTTAAGCAATGTCAAAATTATGGTTAAACTGTCTTAGAGGAGAGGAAGGAGTCTCCTTAGAGGAGACTCATAACGATCCCTCACATCACTTAACCATGAATGTCTGTCTCTTTGGCTAGTGAAAAAATTCAGACTAAAGATCCAAGTTCAAATTTAGTCTCTTCTCTAACAACCTTTAATTTCATGATGCACTCAGGAAAAACACCAAATGTTGAATATCACGTGTAATCAATGCCATCACAATATCCAAAAAGCCTTGCAAACTGTACAGTACCCTATGAATATTACCACTGCTCTCCCTAGTTTATAACTCCCTTGAAAGGGAGACTCATAACTTACTTGTGTTTTCATCCACCCCTCCAATGCCTTACACACTGAAAATACTTCATAAATGCCTTAAGAGTTAAATAGCCTTTCAATGTCACACTAATGAGCATTTAAAGAGGGAGCAAAACACCTCCTTTTAAAACCTTCTTCTCCTCCCATGGTGATCTATGCTCTGATTTGATTTTCTCTGTTCTGAAAGCTCCACTTTAACCCACATGCAGAAATTAATCTCTTTACAGAGAGGTGACTGCCTCCTGATGGCACAGCCCAGATAACCAATCAGCGAAGTGTGAGAAGGCCCTGGTGAAAAATTAAGATCTTAAAACATTGTTTTTGATGCATTCAGCAAGCTAATCCAGTGCCTCTTCATTCAGAATTTGGTTTTGGGGACGCCTGGGTGGCTCAGTTGGTTAAGTGGCTGCCTTCAGCTCAGGTCATGATCCCAGCATCCTGGGATCAAGTCCCACATCCGGCTCCTTGCTCGGCAGGGAGCCTGCTTCTCCCTCTGCCTCTGCCTGCCTCTCTGTCTGCCTGTGCTCGCTCTCTCGCTCTCTCTCTCTAACAAATAAATAAATAAAATCTTAAAAAAAAAAAGAATTTGGTTTTGGCTGCTCTTCTGAAATTATTAGCCCTAATTATTCGGAGATTCCAGATAGGGGGCTTCCTCTCAGAATCCTGGTCACCCACATCCCTGCAAATCCCCCCTTTCCCATCATGGGCAGGAGCCATCACTGCACAGACCACTCTCACATCTAGGCTCAAATACTGCCTTGGGATTACTTTATTTTTATTTTTACTTTTTATTATTTTTAGGGATTACTTAATTTTAAGAGATACTGAGGTGCCTGGCCAAGGAGCTGCCACAATCTGCAAGGCCCTAAAGGATGGACCATTTGCCTACTGGGGGAAGAAGCAAACAGGACTAAGCCAATTCCCACCCAGGAATAGACCCCAGACAACATTAAGGCCTGGACCAGCTGAGTGATGCTATGTCTAGAAACTTCACCTCTGAGTCTCCGGGGCTCACAGCCATCACTCAGAAGGGCACTACAGCTGGGCTTTGCTGGTTTGTTGCCAGAGTATCCGGAATAATCAGCGGGTTTAGGAGCACCCCAGGAGACTCTAACAGGAGTCATGAAAATAGCGAAAACTACCTTCTCTCGTCCAGCAGTAGCATCAGCAAAAACTGTGAGACTCCTTAAGAAATTTTAGGGGTCCCTATGAGACTAAACACCTCTGGGAGTGCTCTGTGCTGTCTCATGCTTTCTATAACTGGACTTCCTCTACAGAATTTAAATCTTTAGCAGAGGTACAGAGAAACTATAAAATTATAGGGGTCCATCCCACCTTAGAGTGAGTCAGCTTCCCACCCTCAGAAAGTGCCTTGATGCCCATACCTGTTCTCCAGCCCCCATACATGTGTGGGGCTCAGAGAGCCTTCATTTTATGAGAGTGAGCCTCTCTTAGATTCTGAATCTTATACAATCCTTGGGGAAAGCAGGACCATATTCTCTAAATTGCCCTCTAAGTTTCCCTACATCTAGATGATGTAAACATCCAGCAAAGAGGTTGGACACATTTGCCTCAAATGATGGGGGACTGAGCCACTTCCCCTTTCCTTCAGCAGCAGACACGCACCAAGAGAATAGACACTCTCTGTCCCAGGTCTCCCAGAGCAGGAGAGAAGTTGATGGTGGAGCTGCAAATTCAGTGATCTTTGCCTACCTTGTGATGTTCAGTGCCACTGTAAACTGTCCACACAGTGAGCAGCCACTCTCAGAAGTAGAACCATTTGCTTTAAGTACTTCATGGTCTTTAGCTACCACAGAAGGAATAGAATCGACCCTACACTGTCAAGATATGTCATACTGAGAATCTCTAGAGGATGAAAAATACAACTCTCACCAACAATTTGGGACAAGTATTGCTGCCGGAAGTTTTTTCTGTCCTCCTCAAGGAGCATCACAAAATCCATTTGACTGGGTTTAATTTAGCGCATGTGGAAGCAGATCTGCCCAATTCCCCAGCTCTATACTTCTCATGCCCTGGTAGAGAGCCTACAGTGTCCTTAATGAGCTCTGAGTAGGAACATGGCCCTGCACTCAGCAGAGAGCCGTTCTCTGAGAAGGCTGAGGAGTTCCCAAGACATTCTGGCCAACACTTCCCCTCAGGGCACTGTTTCAGTCAGACCAGGGAACTGATGTAAGAAACAACCCCAGTGTCAGTGACATCAGGATACAAGACAGGTCTTTTGGGAGTTGTGGAAATTTCTCCTCTGAGTAGTCATTCAGAGACCCAGGCTCCTTCCCTCTTGTGGCTCCACTCTCCCCTCAGTGCTTAGAGTTCTCTCCATTTATCCAGTGGATAGTGAAAGAGAGAGAAACCTGAAAATTGCACAGGAAATTTTCATGAAGCATGCTGGGAATTGGTCCTATATAGCTTCTGCCCACAATCCCTTGGTCAGAACTCAGTCACATGATCTGGCCTAATTTCAAGGGAGTCTGGGAAATGTAGTCAATCTCCATAACCAGGAGATAAAGGGATGCTACTGACCCTCAGCATTTATGTTGTCATGGAGTAGGGTCAGCCTCTTCTGGGCTGTGAGCGCCTCAAAAGCAGGATCTACATTTGCCTCTCAGACTCATGAACTCCACGCTCTTGTAGGCATTTGAGTCCGTAATCTCTGTCTTGGGTTTTCAAGTCTTCAATCACTTATTCCCTCACTCAGTCAGTCAGCAGATGTTTGCTGACTCCTTGTTCTGAGCCAGGATAGTGAGGATGAAAACAAGAGACAGCTCTATCCTCAGAGAGCTCATAGCCTGGGGCAAAAGGCAGACAAATACAGAAACACATCACTGCAAATGTAGGATGTTCTGTGGATCCCATATTTGTTAAGTTTGTGTAGACAAAAATCAGTGTTTACACACATCCCCTTGGCATTCACCATTCCTGTACAAGGTGCTGGCTTCCCTGTGTGCAGGCTAGAAGTGCTGGGAATAAATGTCCCCAGGAACAGCTTTCAACCAACAACTACCCGAAGTAGCCAATGTTAGCAGATAAACACCCCACCTCTCTAACCCCTCGGGTGGGATAACCATGCTGTATGTTCTAAACTGCCAACCAGAAGTTCCCAGTGGCCAATGGCAGTAACCAGCTCAGTAAGGCAGTAAGGCAGCCTATCCATTCCCTTCCCTGTCCCACTGGCTTCCTCCCAGAAAAACTACTTACATGCACACCCTTTTCTATTTGTGGGGGACAATCTAAGACATACCAATAAACAAATGGGGCACACAGCCTTACAGGCCTTCAGAGTCTATTAGCCTGAAATGGAAATTTAAATTAAAATGGAAATTTACTGTCGATTTGCCTGGAATGGACCAGGGGTATGTCCAAACAATTCACTAGCTTTTCTTTAAAAATAATCATAGGGGCGCCTGGGTGGCTCAGTGGGTTGAGCATCTGCCTTCAACTTGTATCATGATCCAGGGGACCTAGAATCAAGCCCTGCATCAGGCTCCCTGCTCAGCAGGGAGTCTGCTTCTCCCTCTCCCTCTGTCACTCCCCCTGCTTGTGTTCTCTCTCCTTTCTCAAATAAATAAATAAAAACCATAAAAAATCAGGCTTAAATTAATGAAATATAATAATATTAAACATATTAATATAAAATAATTGACAGAATCAAGAACACACTGAGCCAAGGACAGGGTTTGTGAGTTCCAGCTGCAGGAACTACCGATGTTGTGTCCTTGTGGCCTCCCTGCACATTAAATCAGCTCATTCAGTCCCTTGTAGACAGGCCCCACAGCTGCACTGAACTTCCCTTCAACTCTTTGGCTTTCTCTTCTTGAAAGAAGAAAGGCCTGTGAAAATCACGCAGCAGATGAGGACTCCAGAATCTTCTGCACATTATTTCATCAGCTCCTCCAGACTGGCCTTTGAAGAAGGCTGTGTCATCTACCTCTCCTGTGGGACAACAGGGGTTCAAGGGAGTCAGGGGACCTGTCCCCGATCACGTGACCCAGATCCATGTGATTGGAAATATACACTACTGCCTGTTCCTCAGGCTGTGTGTATGTGTGTGTATGTTTCCTGCATCTACAGACTGGGATGAGAGTGTTAAGACCCAACCTCCAGCCCTTGAGAAGGAGTCACAGTAGGAATGGTCATTCAGCCTGCAGGTTGCTGCTTCCCTTTGCTCTGGAAGCTTCCCAGAGAAAAATCAAGGCAGAGTAGGCAGTGTGATAGCAGGACCAGAATTTGGAGCAGAAGAAACAAAGGGAAATCTTTTTTTTTTTTTAAATCATAAGCAAAGGCTCAGGGAGCTGGGAATATCCAGGGGCAATTTAAAGAGGGTGTTTTGAAAGAACCTGATAGAAGCTTGTGCTAATAGTTTGCACAGACAGCGAAAACAAAATCTCTTTATGCAATCTCATTATATGGTCACAGGTAGGTGAGGCCAAAAATACAGGCCCCCTACCTTTTTGGGCGACAAAAAGACTAACTGGCAACATACACAAAGGGCCAGCACGGGGCCTGGCTGGTTCTCAAGAATGGCTCAATAAATGTTTCGCACTCCTCATGCCTTTCCCAGTTCTAGCTAATTAGAAGGTCCCCAGCCTGATTTTTCATTGCTAATGTTTGCCTTCCAGGATCCCATACTGCCTGCTTCTATCAAGAAGCTAAACCAATATTTCCAACCCATCAACACTTAAACACGAGGCCAATTTGTCCAATACACTGTCTATTTATTTTCCAGGCTGCAATCTTTATGATGCATATTCCTGAGGCAGTTAATTTGCTCTTGAATACATCTCTTTGTGTATTGGTTACCCATTTCATTAGCTGCGATATGGAGACTGGCTGGGACATGTGGGGGATTTTTCACTGAGTGAAAGAAGGTTTTTAATAAGCCCCATCATCGCTGGCTTTATGGTGCCATTTGATGAGCAACAAATGTATTCATTTGGCAGCTGCATTCCTTAATCAGGTATTCACTGGGTAACAGCATATATAAATATGGAGAAACACAGAATTTAGGGAGCTGAGTGCAGTCATTTTCCACAGGGATTGGAGCATTGTCTGTATTCACCATCAGTTTGCAGGCAAGAGCCTCTCCTTGCTGTGCATGGAATTCTGTCTACCAGCACGCCCTGCCTAGATCTAAGTCATTGCCACCTATCAAGAGCCCTCATTCTGCAAGGGGCCAGATCTTCCAGAAGACACCTGTCCCCTCTCCCATATCAAGTAACTTTTGGGCTTCTTTGACCAATGGACTAAACCCTTCCTGTGGTTCCCACTTTACTTGTGCTCAAAATGCCCCTCGGGGTGCCTGGGTGGCTCAGTGGGTTAAGCGTCTGCCTTCAGCTCAGGTCATGATCCCAGGGTCTTGGCACCAAGCCCAGGGGCAGGGTGGGGGGTGTTGTACCTGCTCAGCAAGGACTCTTCTTCTCTCTCTCCCTCTGCCCCTCTCCCCTCCCTTGTGCTCTCGCTCTCTCTCAAATAAATAAATAAAATCTTTTTTTAAACTGTCCCCAGATTTTAAAATTCCCAAAGTGGGTTAGGTCTTTTCTTAAACAGCTTTACTGAAGTAAAATTGACACATTAAAATTGTATATATTTAAGGTGTACAACTTGATGTGCTGATACACGTATACATTGTGAAACAACCCCACATTCAAGCTAATTACACACATATCACTTCAAAAGGTTTCCATTTTCTTCTCTTTGGTGTGTGGTGAGACCACTTAAGACCTACTTAACAAATTTCAAGTACACAATATAGTGTTGCCATACTAGATCTGCACATTAGATCTCCAGAACTTAATTCACCCTGCATGACTGAAACTTTGTACCCTTTGACCAACATCTCCCCATTTCCTCCTTTCCCCACCCTTGGAAACCAGCATTCTACTTTTTACTTCTAAGAGTTTGGCTATTATATTCCACATGTAAGTGTGGCTATTATATTCCACATATAAATGAGGTCATACAATATTTCTTTCTCTGTCTTGTGTATTTCACTTAGCATAATATCCTCCAGGTTCATCCATGTTGTCAAAAATGGCAGGATTTCCTTCCTTTTAAAAAAAAAAAGAACTTTTTTTTTAAAAGATTTTATTTATTTATTTGACATAGAGATCACAAGTAGGCAGAGAGGCAGGCAGCGAGAGGGGAGAAGCAGGCTCCCTGCTGAGCAGAGAGC